>JARKHS020007685.1:65000-208324 GCA_030143305.2 Amblyomma americanum
GCGCGATGTTGCTGCTTGTGTCACTGATGTGTGGTTAAGATGTTAATTAAGTCACAATTGTTTGTGAATATTAAACCCTGGAGACACTGGAAGGCGTTTGGGAGGCATCTGTCTGATTCGAAGCCTTTCTGAAAACACTCTCCAGCGTCCTAGACAAGGAGAACTACATATGCGTTGGCAGGAAGTAGCGTAGTCGTTAGCACGCTCGGCTGCGGAACGGAAGAATGGTGGTTCGCATCCCATCGTACGCAAAGTTTTTTTCTTACTGAGTTGAAGAGCGTAACGGACGGACGAACGGACGGACAGGGTCGCGAGCATGAGCCATTAAAGGCTTTCGCCTTAATACCACATGGCATGCCCGCTCGCGCGGCAAGATTGCATTGCTCTGAAACTTTCCGGGGGCAAACGAACCGATCGTTCAGCTGGGTTTGCTGCCGCTTGAAAAGTGACAGGAAAGCAACGCAGGCATTGACTGTGCAGTTTAAGCCAGCCATATGCTTCCGTGCGGTTCACGATAGCGATGAGCTGACGGAGCGCTTATCACTTGCGCTGGCGTCAATCGCACAGCCAGCGGCGGCGTCTCTGTTCTGTCAGCTTTTAAGCGGCAGCACGCCACGCTGAACGATATGTTCGTTTGAGAACAATGCAACCGTGGTGCGCAAGCGGACATGCCGTGTGGTATTTTTTGTATTTCGCTGGCATCTGCAGTGGGCTGGAAAAACTAAATCGTTATAGATGGAAAGTTCGAAACTGTTCAATCGGACGTTTTGCGGACCGTTCTGCAGCTTTATAAATGAAATGTTTGGACAAACTTCGTTGCATGCGAAGTTGGTTAATTATTCTCAACTAAGAATTCAATTCAGCAGAACACAAAAAATGCGACTTGCTCCATACAATATATAGCAACCTGCATTTGTTCGCGCCGTCGTAGAGTGCTTCGGTATATTTTTAAACCGTATTTTAACATGAGCTGAGGCATCTCATATACGAAAATAAGCGCAGTGAATTTCATCATGGATCACGTGTGGAAGGAAAATGGTAAAGGTAACCGGCTACTACATATGAGGCCCGCAGTGCTGAACGCTCCTAACAGACAGATGCTCATAAGCATTTAGTGAGCGCGAACTGATCATGAATTTCGGTATTTTAGTTCTTATTTTATTCAGCTGTTTTTAATTCTTTTTAAACAGTTTTGTCCGTCCTAATATAGGCGGTCACCAAACCATTTCCAATGTTGCAAGTCGTTAAAAAGATAACATTTAAAATTAAAAACATCTCCTTGCGGAAGGAGAGATACCAATACTTCTACTACTCTCTAATGTACTGATCCAACTGAGCAGAGAGGTTTTGCCTTTTCTCTGGAGCTGTCGAGTGTGCATCGTTACTTTTAAAAACATTTGAGGTATAAGGCACTCTTTCTACGAGCATAGAATGCAAGAATGAACATACTATGGCAAATCGCATGCTAAGTACATCTTTTGCTACATCAGCAATACCTTAGTCAAATGTTTAGTGGAAACGCTCAAGGTTGAGTAGGTTCATAATAAGAAATTACTCATTGGTGTCCACCCAAGCGCTGCCATTCCATTTAGCTCAGTTTGTACAGCGACTGCTCCGGTAAAGCGGTGGTCCCGGGTTCGAACCTCGAACCAGGATGAATTTTTCTTTAACTACGAAGTTTCTGTGGAAGCTATATAGCATTTATTTGTAGAGGCGTATGGCTGCGCATGAGTGGACGCTAATGAATTACAATTCACTTAAGAACTGCAGAAGCGTAAATTAAGCACTGCTGTGCATAACGCCCACAAGATAAAAAATAAATACTACATCGTTTATATTACGCGGAAAACGCTAGTGGTAGTACATCTGGCACTCTTGCCGGTTCCCGTTCCACCGCTCATATCAAGGTGCACGTGGGGGAAAATAGCCGAAGCCGCTCTTAGTACAGTTCAGTAAGTATGGATGACGCATATAGCAGACAGGAATAAGAAGCGTTAAACCACTAGGGAGTCTGTAGGTCATAGCCAAGGTGTGGAAGCGGAAGCGGAACGAACTCTAAGCCTGACCTGACACTGAATGTTTGCTCGGAACTGGATCCGAGCCAAACTTCTGGCTTTCGCCAACTAGGAATTGAACCCAAACAAGAACGATTCACAGACACCTTTGAGGACCGGTTGAGGATGCGGTTCAACCACACGTTCTTGCAACGCAGCAGAATTCTTTTTTCACACAAAATGAGAGGTTATCCCGCGCACATTTAGCTACAGAAAGCCGCGTAAGATAGTCGTATCAGTGATATCAGAAATGTGAGAACACTGGCGTCTTGAAACAAAACTTCATTAATGCTTCCAAATGCACGTAAGGCGAAGCTTTTTAAGCTAAATCGCGAGGACGCTTTTGCACGCTTGTTGACGCATTAATGAAGCTGGTTTTCAGCTGAAAATGGCAGCACAGGAAGGAACGAAGTTGACAGGACAGAGTGCTATCCTTAGCACTCGTTCCTGTCGACTTCGATCTTTCCTGTGCTGTCTTTCTGCTTTCAAAACCAATTCCACTTTTTACGCTGGACCAATGAGAAATGTTGTTTGTGAATTTTTTTTCTTTTCAACTACTTGCTGAAAATTTTATTGGAAATATTAGAACTGCTGTCACAGAAATGGATCTAGTGAAAATGCTAAGTTTATCTTGTTTTCTGTATTATGCTCTAAAACATGTGAACATATTACAACAATTCAACTTCGTTTGGTGACAGTTAGCTTCAGAGGCAACCATTGTCTCAGAGAGCAGCTTCGAAATGCTGTGTGATTAGTGGCAGTCTTTTTACATAATTTGTGCATTGTTCGTCGTAGGCGCCAGAAATTGGCACAAAAAGACTGGCTGAGCAAAACTCGATGTACTAAGCAAGAAAAATAAAAAAAACATCAAAGCACGCTTTCTTCGCCTATCACTTCTAACTAGATGAGCGTCGCTTACATGTTGCTGCCTTTAGTTTATATTCAGAACATTGAGCAGGCCAGAACTTTTCAAGCAATTTTGCTGTGATTTTGTGTTGTGTAGCGTCGTTTGCGCTAGGTCCCTGAAATGAATACGAACCAACTGGCCCACATCTTTACTTCCGAACATGTTGCTTCAGAAATCTGTCTTTCTTTTTCCTTTTATTTTCTCTAGAAGGCATCAATAGGGATGGTCGTTCGAGCAGAGAACACATGCCCGCATCGCAACGCAATGTCAGCACTAAAGTGGCATTAGGCGATCAGCAACACTGGCAATACTTCGCAAGCCTCCCAGAAGGGGCTTTATTATACAAAGAGATGAGAGGGCTTAGCAAAAATGGTGGTTGCACTGGCATCAAATGAAACAGCGACTGCTGAGCTGATCGCCGGCTTTGATTTCTATTTATGTGGCTCGAATTTTCATAGAAGTCTCCCAAAATATTATATCAGTAAAGATCAACATGACTGATTCAGTAAAAAGAAGGAGAAGCTCATTTCAGGATGTGCCCTGTTCTTTATAGCAATTTATTTATGTCATCGATACCACATAATGTTGTAATTCTTGGCGCACTGCAGTCCTCTCAATTTTTAAGGAGTGCAATAGCATCAGCGCCTAGGGCACAACTAAGGTTAGCACCGTTAATATGCATCCTCGAATTTTGCCAGTCCAACCACTTAAATACATCTTTTAAGTACACGTTAAGTCCGGTGGTTTCGTTGTGTCACCTTGCATTTTACCATTCCTAATTCCAATTTCATAACTTTTCCGCTCCAGGCCTAAGGTCACGCTGTAAATTCCCCACATATATTTGTAACACCTTCAAATGTATGCCTTCCAAGCTCTTCTTTAGCAGTGCTTGCGTAATTGCTGATCTTTCAATTTAACGAAGTGTTTTTGTTAGCATCTCTTAGGCGCTCGTTCCTGCATCCCGCGTCATTATCGTAGTTGGCGCCGGCGTCGCGTAGTAGCTGCCACTGCCGCTGTTACCGGAAGATGCAGGAGGGTGGCTAGCAACGTAACACGGCCACCTAGCAGGGGTGGCAGGCGGTGTGTGAAGAAATGGGCTCAAAGTTCGAATTGCCGACTATCGTAATCATCTGTCAATTTTTAGCTCCCATTACAGGCAAAATAAACAAAACACCGTCCGAAATCGCAGCGAAATTGGCGCAGAAAATGATGGCAAACAAAGACGAATGCCCAGAAGAATTTATCCGAAACATTTCCAAGCTTTTCTGTCGAATGGCATGAACAAGAGAAAAATCATAATTCTTTGCACAGAGCGGGATTCGAATAACTATAACGGAAAGTTTGTCGATATGGTTTTTCTTGTAGAACAGAGCGCAGATAAGCGAAGGCCCAGAACGTGCCTTTTTCGTCTTATCATTGTATTGCATTCATTTTTTTTTGCCCTGTATTCGACATTCGAATCATTGGTGGCGTTCGTTGGTGGCGTAAGCAAAGTGCAAAAGTTGAGAGAAAACTGAAGCTGACCAAAATTTTATTTTTGCATAATGTTTCGGGACCAACTCAGTCCCTTCTTCAGGGGTGACTAAAATGTATGCCAGCAGGAGCGGGGGGCTGTCTTCGCTCTCCCTTTTTTAGCACGTGGCGCAATCCACTAATATACGCGGAGGGAAGCGTTCCTGGAGTCCTACTCATCGCCACCTTTGTGAGCCGGATGTGCCATGACTTCACATGTCGCCTTTTGAACAGGTTTGTCTCCACGGCCCAGATGCTCACCTCCTCGAAGGCTCTTCGGTGGTCGTCACGGTGCAGTGTCCGGGGAGAGGCTTGGCTTCTGAATTCATTAGCCAAATCCCATGCTCCGAATGCCCGCACTCATACATCGGCGAGTCAAAGAACCTTCACTAACGAATAAGGCAACATAATAATGACATCCGGCTAATTAATTAAGATGCCAACCCCGTCGCTGAACACTGCGGAAACGTGGACCACGGAATAGCCTTCGAGATGTGAGCGTCTTGGCCGTGGAGCCAAACCTTTTCAAGAGTGGACATGTCGAGTCATGGTACATCTGGTTCACAAAGGCGGCGATGAATAGGACTCAAGGAACGCTCCTCTCCGCCTACGTTAATGGACTGCGCCACGTGCTAACAAAGGGAGACCGAAGGCAGTTCCGCGCTGCTGCTGGCACACATTTTAGTCACTCCCTAAGAAGGGACCAAGTTGGTTCCGGAACGTTGGGCAAAAATAAAATATTGGTTGGTTTGAGCTTTTTCTCAACTCTTGTTTCGAGAACCCAACCTGTCTGACTTCCGTCGAAGATGTTTTCGTAAGAAGAGAAGCTTCGCCTTCCTATCGTATAGAACACTCGGCCACCTCTGTTTTTTGTGGTATCTTCGCAACATATGCAACGACAACCTCACTGGGCCCCTTCATATCTTACTTGACCTGGCCGCATTCTGCGATCCCGTCGTAGGTTAATTCACAAATAATTTTAAAAATTCAAATTTCTGCTCTTTTTGATGATCACCAGCACTGGTCTTCTGTACGAGTGCTGCCTTACGATTATATTGGTCTCCTTGACGTCAATCGTGAGCGGGGCTCTGATTGAATCGCCGGAACTGCAAGAACGTGCCTAGAAGGAACGAATTATTTTAACTGCGAAGTTCTTGAGAAAGCTGTACAACTTTTCTATGTAGCCGTATGGCTGAGCTCTGGTGGATGCCAATGAGTAATTACTCCCTTATTACGATACTTACAATAACGGCCCTTTCTTACATCCCCTGACATTCTATCGCTCGAGGTTCTCTCCATCATTGAAGCCACTCAGTATTTTCATTCGCTCCCATCTATACCTAACTCCCGCCACATCTGTCCACAGAACTCGAGGCCGCACTTGCGTCGCTGCACACTTGCCCCGTCTTCCTCTTATAGATCCCTGGGCACTCGCCGATTAACGGCAATGAGCTGGCTAACCAGCTCGCCGGTGAAACTCTTATCAGGGCCCCATTGATACCCTGGTCAACGCCCTTGATGGGTGGGTCGAGGCTGCCTCTTCGCGCCACCATCAAAGAGTATTGCGGCGTTCTCCGCCTCGACCTAAACTCTACTCTGACCCTCATACTAGTTCTTCTGTGCGGTCGGCTCATATCCTTCGACGGATAGACCTTAACACACTTGTCGCACCTTCACAGCTTTATCCGCACAAATTCATCGCTATCCTTCATGTCACAATTGGACCTGCCACTTAAGCCAACTTTCCCCACTGTTTGTTCTCCTGCCAGGTTGCTTTGTAATCGGGTTTCTTTCCCACCCCCTCCCATACTGTCGGGACTTGGCTAGACTAGCTTGGAGCTGAAGATGAAGAAGAACAGTGCATGCTTGTGCGGCAGCCATCGACGTCTTGAACGCCTTTGTATCTGAAGAAAGTCTCGTACTACTACGCCTATATGATAGTATAATCTGGGACCTTTTCCGACAAGCCTATGTTGAATTTATTCACAAAAATAAATGAACTGAACGAAATATTCTGGCAAACAACCTCAAAACCAAAAACTGCCTTTGCGCAAAAAAAAATATGGCCTTGTTGTCTGCTAAAGAAAAAAAATGCATCCTTCCGGCATATTTCACTTTATTTTGTTGTTTTATCATCTAACTTCCATATTCCATAAACAAGTAATTGGTCTGAAACATGGCGTATCCTTACGCAGTTGTTTTGGAAAGCTTTTTTTGCATGCAGATAGGACGGAAGTGGAAAGAGAGTTGAGAAAGAGAGAAAAAAAGTGGCTGAAATTTTGAAATACACAAGAACCAAATGTTTAGTTTATTTGAATTCGCAGCCGTCGCCGCGAAGTAGTATACATTTGGCTGTAAACAATAAACTGGTTTATCAAGTCGAGACATCACGTGAAAAACTAAATTTTGTCATTCTAAGTTTCTATAACGATGCCACGTACAAACTAAAATTAAGCATATATAGGGGTGATTTGATAACCCCTCTGTGTTCCATTTTTTTTGGCCTCCTGAGCCCATTTGAAGAAATCGTTTTAATCGTTTCGAACCGGAACGGAATGCCGCTTCGGAGTAAAACCTGGAATTGAACCCAAAAGAAGTGCACCGAAAAATTTCCGGTCCGGCACCGCACTCATACTGTTAGCTCTGTTCTACTCGCTATTCGGTTTATAGCAATGGGCCGCAGAAACTATTTCCGCAACTTCGTCTGAAAACTGAATGCGTTTGTTGTCGTATGTCACCACTACTAAAGAGCTGCTCCTTCTTGGACGGAAATGGTGGCCGTTGGCGGCGATCGGAAGAAGCGAAAAGAGAAAAAGAGTCGATAGAGAATGTAGAGTAAAACGAGGGAACTATTTGTATAGTCTTGGAATAGTGAAGTAAGGAATCTTAAGAGTGAAAGGAGTAAAGGCTGAGTAGCTGCCTCTGGCGTTACGGACACCCGAAACTTGCCGTTGTGGAGAAAGTTGCACAAAAAAGAATAGTAGATGTGAAAGGTGACGAGAGAGGTAGCTTGTCTAATTCTTGTATCATATCTGCAGCGAAGAAACACGCTCACATAGAGAAGAAACACACAACACACGTTCTCTATATCAACATTTTTCTTCGATGCAGCTTTGATACAAGAATGCGACCAAATAGCAAAAAAGCTCGTTACAGTGAAGCTTTTCTAAAATTCGAAGACGATGAGTACCCGGCCAAGCACAGAATGCGATGCTATGAGATGCACACGAATAATAATTTAATTAGTTTTTCCAAATATCTCGCCGTTTAATGTGACCTATGCATAGCTTGACCGCTAGAAGATGTTCGTCGCTGCATGAAATTGTGCCCTGCGCCGAGGGTCCTCGCGCTTGGCACGCTTCGCCTCCGCTTCACATTCACATCTGAGTTCACCTTGCGCTTCCTTCACATCTGATCGGAATTCTCAACCAGTGTCTGGTCCGGCGGCCGCCTCTACAAACATGCCACTGCTTCGCGCTCGTAAACGCCTGCGTTCCGGAGAGACTACCGCATCAGCAAAGCAGCAGCGGCGCACTTAACCACCCCGCTGAGCATTTGGCTCTTGCCCAATCGCACGTTGGGACGCTGCGGTGTCCAGCTACCCACTTAAGCGAGAGCACGCGACGCTGTCTCTCATTCAGGCGCAATGGCGCCACACTCTCCGTCCGCAGGGCGTAGGGCTGTCGGACCACCGGTCCGGCTCTTCATCGGAGAGTGTGGGCTCTTCTTCGCTGGCGGACAAGACCACACGCTGCGCGCTGCATGTGACACTGAGGCCGCTGTTTTTACCGACGAGCTCCTTATGCTTCGCATAAAGGGCACCGTTACTGAACAAACAAATTAGCATTCAGCTCACGAAAAACTCCTTAGTGCGAAAGCATATTGGCAGCACTCTTCTCCTATCTTTCTGCTCTTTGTCGCGCCCGGAAATGCAGTGTATTGTTTCATCCGCTTCGAAGTGATATTACGAGAGGACGAAAATCGGATTATTATTCTGAATCTAACAGGCGACTTCAATTCAAAAGAAATCACGCACTTCTTATTGCATTTCATCGAAAAAAATAATGCGCGGTCTTGGGACCGAGAGGAAAATTTCTAAACTTAAAATAACCTTTCTCACAAGGAACTCCTTCCCGTCCGAGGAGGCCGCATTTCGATTAATTTTGGCGCACGCTAACGCTGCCAAGGAGGCCAAAAAAAATTAAGGCTGACCCAATAGGACATGCCTCCTAGCCGCTTCTCGCATTTCGCACGTAAGAATTTATTAGGATATTATTCGCCAGGGAATTGATAGTTTTTCAGGGTGGGAACGTTGGACCAAGCAGTACCAGACAGGCAGCCACCTGTAGCCACTACCAAGGTCCGATTCAGTGTGCAAGTTTTAGCGATGCTGACGGCAGCTTCTTAATCAGTGACTCCAGTACCCTTTTACTAAAGCGTCTATCCTTGCACGAGCTAGAATAGTGGTGAGAAAACAAATCCCCGGCAGTGTTTAAGCACTGGCAGTACGTTGTCGCACTCGCAAAGACCGCGAAGTAACTCCGTGAGTCTCCGAAACTCAACTTGGCGAGTTTTGCGCAGACTATGCGGGTAAGTTAGGGTGGTTACAACTGGGAAGGGGGAAATGAACGCAGTCGTTAAAGCTATTGTATGATATAATTGGACCCGTTAGTTCCAAAATGTGGGACGGAGGAAGGAACAGTGAAATGCAAGCTCACGGTTCCTTTTATCTTCCCAGTCAGAATTTCGGATGCCTTTTCTCACGCCGCTCCATTTTTTTAGAATGAATGAATGAATGAATAAAACTTTATTTTCGTTTCTTTGGGTTTAGCGGATTCCGGACGTCTTCATCTTCCGAGTTCCAATGGTCGGTGCCCTCATTCCAGGGCCTCGATGAGCTTTGTCACCTCGCTTGCGTGCCGCACGAGTCCTCTCTGGACCACCAGCTCGCTGCTGGTGAGCAGGCCCTCCCACTGTTCCGCATTGGGCTTTTCTAGTTTATGGAATGCATAGTTGTGTCTACATTCCCATGTAATATGATATAGCGTGGGGGTTGCCCCGCACCACGTGCATTTGTCATTGTATTGTCCTGGATACATCTTATGTAGTGTGTGTAGGTTTGTAAAGGTACCTGTTTGTAATCTTCGCCATCCCACTGCCTGGTGCTGTGTCAGCAACGGGTGTGGTGGAGGATACGTCAGTCTCCTTCCTCTGTGGTAATTTAGTATTTCTGCATATGTGGGTTCTACCGTTGTGGTATGTTCCTGTGACTCCGTTGTGTCTGCTCGGTGGGTCATCTCGCGAGCTAGACTGTCTGCCCTCAGGTTCCCTTCCACTCCGGCGTGTCCCGGTATCCAGAAAATTTTGTGTTGTAATGATGTATTGGGAGGCCCTGCCTGGAGGATGATTTGCAGTGCTCCCTTGTATATTCTTCCCGCCGTGTAGCTTCTACACGCGGCTTTCGAGTCCGTCAGAATCGTGAGTGATTTATTTAGTCGGTTCCCTTCAGCTACTGCCAGAGCTACGGCAACTTCTTCCCCTTCGGTTACCGAACACTTTTTGGTTGTTACACAGGTGACCGCCTCTAGGCTCTGGTTGACGACTACTGATGTAACTCTATGTTCTTTGGTGTCCCTGTTCCACGGATACAGGCCTGCATCCGTGTATACCGTGTTTTCTATGGTAGCTAAGTGTTTTTCTACGTACTCTGCCCTAGCGGCTCGTCTAGCCCCGTGCACGTTTGGGTCCATGTTTCTCGGTAAGGGGCAGACTCTGATGGTTTGTCTGACTTCGTCTGGTATGTTTGCTGCTCTGCCTTCTGTTTCTTTACTGCTATACTCTAACCTGTGGAGGAGCGCACGGCCGGTGGTCGACTGCTGGAGTCTGGTTAGTTGCGATCCAGCTTGCGCCTCTCGTAACTCTTCGAAGGTATTGTGGATGCCCAGCATCAAGAGTTTTTCATTTGATGTATTTCTTGGCAGGTTTAGCGCTGTTTTGGAGGCTTTCCTTATAAGCGTGTCCGCTTGTTCCTTCTCATCCTTCGTCATGTGGTGATACTGCAGAGAATAGGTGATCCGGCTGATTACGAGCCTTTTAATCAGCTTTACTGTATCTCCCTCCTTCATCCCGTGTCTTTTCTGTGAGACTCGCGTGATCATTCTGCTGACTTGCTGTGTTGATTGTTTTAGGAGACTGAGTGTGTGGCTGCATCTATTGCATCCTTGGATCCACATACCCAGTATTCTTATCATGTTTCGTTCTGGAATGGTCTGTCCTTCCAAACGCACTGTCAATTCTTCCGGCGTTTGCTTCTTTCCGACCCGCAGAATTTCCGATTTCTCGGTTGAGCACGCGAGTCCTCTAGCCCTGACGTATTCCTCCACGCATGTCGCTACTTTCTGCAATAGTTCTTCGTTTCGGCCAAGCGACCCTTGGTTGACCCAGACAGTGATGTCATCCGCATACATGGCATGCTGGATACCTTCGATCTTGCTCAGCTTGCGTGCGAGGCCGATCATTGCCATGTTGAACAGGACCGGTGAGATCACCGATCCTTGTGGAGTTCTTTTGTTTGGTGTGTTAAATGTTTCGCTTCTTAGGTCTCCCAGTCGCACCGTGGCCGTGCGGTTTGACAGGAAGGCCCTTACATAGTTGTGGATTCTTCTCCCACACCTGGTATTGTTGATTCTTTCCATGATTGCTTCATGACTGACGTTGTCAAAATCACCTTTGATGTCCAGGGCCATTACGATATTTTCTCCTGTTTTGGGAATTGTGTCTATTATTCCCTCTTTGATTTGTAGGAGGATGTCTTGGGTTGACAAGTTTGCTCTGAAGCCGAACATACTTTGGGGGTATTGTTCCTCGTATTCAAGGTGTTGCTGTATTCTTTTCGTGATGACTCTTTCGTAGAGTTTGCCTAGACATGATGTTAACGAGATGGGTCTTAGGTTCTCTATCTGAAGCTTTTTGCCTGGTTTTGGTATCATGACCGCGTGCTTCCAGTCTTTGGGGACGGTGCCTGTGGCCCATAGTTCATTTAGGTATTCCGTGAGCTGGGCCATTGCTTCGTCGCTTAGATTGCGGATGAGCGAATTCTTGATCTTGTCTGCTCCCGCTGCCGTATTCTTGGTTATCGCTCTAACTGCTGCGTAGACTTCTTCATTTGTTATCGGCCTGTCCAAGTGTGGATTATCCTCTCCTTGATATTCTTTGTATTCTTGGGGCCTGTTGTTGCCGTAGCATTTCGTCTTGATTTTTTTAGAGGGTTAGCTCTAATTTGCTCGTTCCCGATTTCCGCGCTGTCGTGGGCGGGATCGCTGTCTGCAGCGCCACCTGCCTAGGTTCGCTGCAGGAAAGTAGAGAAACGGAAAGCTTCTTCCCACATTTCGGGGAGAAGAAGTGGCCGGTGGAGGGGGTGGGGAGAGTTGGAGGCGACAGGTGGCCTAGTCCGCGTTGTCTGCGAGAGCTAACTGGTAGAACTGGTTCGAAGCCTACCGTTGGACAAGGATGGGTATAAGCGTCAGCTGGCCCGGCGCCTGTGTTCTTTCCTTGCTGTTGCATCACACTAACACTCAAAGATTCGTGTTTCCCGATCGTAACCGTCCTGTGATTTTTTTTCATTCCGCCGAGCCAAGCGCAAATGCTGCTCTCTATTAGAGTGTAAGCTCTGCTACGCGATGTCTCCCAAGGTCGACCTTGCGCCGCCTCAGAACGGGGGTGTGTTCGTGAGGTCTGGCTGTCGCGTGACCCGTGCCGAGACCGCAGCAGCTGCTCCGCGGCGCTGGCTCCTCAATCTCGCCGCCGCCGCCATGGACGCTGCGCTCGTGGCTAGGCCATCTGCGCGCTGCACTGGCTTCGGCGTAAGCGTCAGGCCCCAGTGTGGCCAATCGGCCGACGTTGTATGTCCGTCTAAATTCTCAGTTTTTTCATCTAATGGTTTCTCTCTCTTTCTCTCTCTAGCTCGTCGGCAAGCTACTCTCGCTAGCCACAGAGAACGAAGCCGTGCCAGACAGGCTGGTAAACAAAAAAGCTACAAAGCTTACGCTCGTACACTAGATTGAAGAATAGCTGCGCCCCATCAATGTTTGGCAATTTTTGATGCAGGTACGCCACAAATATTTGAGATCACAAGTTACTTGGAAACTCTCAAAGACGTTGCGAACTTCAAAGCTATATGGCACCCTAATTCTGCGCGACTACGATGTTACTGATAAATTAAGTGCTAATTAATTAAGTGCTTATATCTAGCACTCACATTTGCCAGATCTCTGAGAGTCTTTTGCAGGCCGAATATGCAAAGCCGACCGAGTTCGGGGTGAATTGATGCTTAAACTCTTGAGTGGTACCACAATGGTTCGCCTGTATCCTGCGTTCGGAGACGTCAGCTGCGCGGGTACGCACTTCCTCATCCTTGAGTTATTTTCTAATCTGATCCGCAGCGCAAACTACCACTTGAGGTCCTCTCGCCGTTGAAGCTCTTGATTTCCTTTGAGTCCGCACCTTAGTGGAATTTCACGTTAGTCGTTGCTTGCCCTCGCGTTTTCGGCTACGTTCGCGGGGTTTGGCCGGGCGACCCATCTTCTAAGGCACGGTATTAAGCGACTGACTGACTGCCTGCTCACGAACAAATAAACGATGACATATGTAGCGTAAGAACATACTGGCATACTCGCTCAATCTCGCGCGGGAGCTACTTAGGTCTGCGCTCGGTTCATATTCACGATGCAGACAACGTGCAACTGTCCCAACGTACCACTCAGGGCTAGCGCTGTAAAACCATCCCAGCAATGGGCTCTGATCACGGAATCATCCGACGATCGGAATGGAGGCCCATGAGGGCTTGGCCCGCTATGCGCGGATGTACGTTTGGAGGGCAGGTTAGTAAATTCCTACATAACTTTCCAATGCAGAGAGGCCTATTCCAAGCATAGCTGAGGTATGCTGACAGGTATTCTGACCATATAATATGTCCTTTGCAGCCTGAATATCTGTCACTCTTGAGCCTCCTAGCGCAACGCCGCCGTAACCACCACGCTTTCTCTCGAATGATTTGGCGGAATTTTCCTGTCTTACGTGCTCCGATTCGGTTCACCTGTTGCAGTATATTCTCAGCGAGCTTTCTTTGTGCACCTCGTTAGTGTCTGGTACACCTCGTTAGCGCCTGTCGTGTGCACCGTCACCACACTCATATTTATCAGCCTAACTACGTCCACAAGAAGACAAAAGCCACTTCCACTGACCTCCTATCAGTATTCGTATGTGTCAACGGTGGCATTAATATCACTGCGAACTGCCTAAGCATCCGCCCAACTGACTCTACAGCATTGCGTTACGCTTACGTTCGCTTGAAATTTACACTGTTATCTTAGGAAACAATCGGATATATTCTCTCTGTATACATTTTCTGCCAATGCCTATTTCCGTTTCCTGATCTGAGGTACATGTGCATGCCTGTGCGGTGTAGTTTTGGAAAAGGAATATAGGATACCCTTTTTTTCTTGCTCTACCATCGCAGTTCGTCTTTACCTTAGAGCTCTGTAGCTCCGTCGCGGGAACTCCTATCACGAATTCACCTTGACGTATGCACTGCGCGCTTTTCGCACAGTACCCTTTATTTACGCCTCCCTATCAAGGCAGACACCTCTGTACACGTTCTTACGCCCGCTTTAATAGACGCTTAGAAACATTCATAGCACATTTGTCTCTTCGCGACGTCAAACCCAAAAATTTAAAGCCTTTTTAGAAACATGACAATAATTCTGGCAGTCTTTCTTCCAAACGCAAAACGCAGTCTCGTGGTTGCCTCTTTCAAGGTACATACTTTTGTAGTCACGCGTTCAAGCTGCGCTACGTCACGACATTTTGTATTTTTTCTTGCGAGAATCAGTTTCAAGAGGTACATAAAGCACTATAATTCGTGCGAACCACTTAACGCGTGCATGGTTTATACATCATTGTGATTTTATTTTTTGATGTTTTGCTTTATCATGTTTCTCTTCACGATTCAAAATCTAGTTTCGGTTCAGTATTAATTTCGCTGCATGCTTTTCGTCATTCCCACCTTCCGTAATTTCCTTTTCTCAGCAATGTTTGTTTTCAGCCGTGATGGCGTAAACAAATATTTCATTCAGTTATAGCAAACCCCATTGGACGTGGGAGGTTAACTTTCATTCTGTATATCCTTTGACGCAAGGTATTTTCAGCTGACTTCCCAATCAGTTTCACAAGAATTACGCCGGTAAACTTACCTTTCGTGTTTGTCGAGGTACGTCTGTTTAAACTCATATTTCATGCTGCTTAAGTCCTCTGAAATCTTCTTTATGCTCAGGCATCGGCGTTCCATCTCTTCTGAGCTCAGATAGAGCCAAATGTTTGCAGTTGTGTTTAAGAACTGAAAAAAAAGACACTTTGAGACGATTTCGACGACCACCTCTTTCTCGTGGATTAGGGCAAGAAAAAAATATGCCAGAACAAAAAAATTTGAGGCTGCAATAGGCCGTTCACATTAACAGAGCACCCTTGAAGCGTGTGCCTTAACGTTCTCCGTGGGTGCTGTTATTTACGAATGCTATTACCAAAACGTTCATGAAGGAAACAGACCTTTAAACGAGAGTGTACTTTAAATTTGGAATATAGGTATCATAATTTGAGAACCAGAAATTTTAGAAGACTGAAATAAATTATTACACTAAAATGGTGGCAAAACCTAATCTCTATTGTTTTTTTCTAATAAGCCAATAGTCGACGCCATTACCAGAGAATGTGCTGATTTTAAGGCTTTCTTAAACTCGCAGATGGAATTTATACGAGGTCTCCTTATTTCCTTACGGTATATCAGGTGCACAGCTGAAAAGAATAATAATTTAACGGGAATAAAATAGGTAAGCATTCATTGTTTAAATTATTTGCTATAGCGCCATCTTTGTTTCGCATTAAAGGGGGGAGGGGGCTTATAACATAATCAGTACAACATGGATGCAAGTAAAAAGAGAACAATGCACGGAAAATAAATTGCCATATAATTTTTTCCCCAAAAGCAAACACATCAATATCATAACCAAAGGCAAAAAATTTCTTACACATTGTGGACACGACTTCTCGACGTAGTTTGTCTCATATTTAAAAGATTTCATTTCCTCCGTGTACACTTAATCTAGACATAATGGGTACATCTCAAGGAACGTCACAGTCTTTCGTTTAGCGTATAACCAAAAATTGTCAAAATCAATTTTATGTGCCTTTGAATTAGGTCGCTTGACGCGTAGAGGAGGGAAATAACTGTATTGAGTATATAATGTGGCCTTCTAAATGTTTGGCTCTAATGCAAGCGCATCATATTCACTTACACCGCTTGCCAGTTTTCAACAAGCAGGCATATATAAAAGAACGTCTTGTTGGGCTGGTTGTTAATTGCTCTTCTTTTGTTAAAGGTGCGAAACACATACACACACAAGGGAGGTAGACGAGACAAAGTGCCTCTCTGAACTGCTTTGTTTGGAGACAAAACGCACAAATACATAGCCGTCCTGCACGCAAGGAACACCGTTATGCTTCAGATTTTGTACGATACTCAACGAGTGAATAATTTTTCTCGGCCTTATACAAGACTATGGACGTGTTGACGCACATGCTTGCTTTCTTTCATATAAAAAATTCTTCGGGTAGTTCTGTACTTTTGCTATTTTTACTTATTGAAAGAACCTGCGCACCGGCAAAACATGTCTCACAAGTGCGTGACTGGCAGTACGTTATATGATTAGGTAAAATTTGTTCTTCTTTATCTTGCTCAGCGTTTCTTTCTTGTTCCCTGATATAGGACGGCTGTATGTTGGTGCGTTTTGCCTTCGAATAAGGCAATTGTGAGTGGCGCTCAGTCCCGCCTACCTTCCTTCTGTGACTGTTTGTTTCACGCCTTTAACGAAAATGAAGTTCTTGCATAGCTGTTGTCGAGGGTTTGACGGCATACCGTCCGGTCAGGAATCACGGTGATGAGGATTGCTGGTCACTGGCCAATGTCAAAAGATGAAAAGACGTTTCGGGAGCACTACGGCTTACTTGTTCACTACCCTATGTTCCCTTGTTCACTATCACTAGCTGTCACAAAAGCAGTCCAGTAGCTTGCCATTTTGAAAACAAAAAACATGCACACTTCGTGGATAAATGTTAATTAGGTGATTCTTGATTTCTAGAGGCCTTACCTGGGAAAATGCTCAGCTATGCTAGTCCCACTTTCTAAATATTTTTATTCATTCTTGAATTATTGCCCAACATATGGCCCGAGGGCATTGTAGTAGTGAATATGTTACTGAGAATGAAAAACGCTCGTACGGGTTAAGGAAAAAAAGCGGCATCAGTACAACAGCAGCAGAGGAACGCAAAGAGCTGAAAATTTCAAAAAATTTAAACAGCGATAAGGGAACGGTCAAAAAAGCATTGTAACCAATATTATGGGGAAATAACGAAAGCAGAAAAGCACATAGCACACCGCAATGTGCACTGGCAAACACTGAAAACGTACTTTCACGAAAATGTTGTTGGAGCACACTCGTGAAAGAACTGCTTGGCAACGTTCTATCCTATAGCCTCAGGACCATTGTTATATTCGTAATAGTATAAACAAACGATAATAACATGAATACATCTTTTTTTGGTAGGCCGTTTCGTGTATTTTTCGTTCATAATCATGTCTTCCCGAGTCAATTTACTTTGTTTTACTTATATCCATCCAGGTCTGTACTGAGCAATTTTAGCTCTTTTTTATATACGTGTACAGAACAGAACTTTCGGGCCGCAAGGCAGTAATAGCTGACAAGAGTAGTGCCTCACTCACTATTCATATTAATGCGAACGCATTACTATGCTATATCGGCGAGGTCGTGCCACCAAAACGTGTCCGCAGCAGTTGTGCTGTCTCATAAAAAATAAGATCAAACAAATGATTATAATCAATAGAAGATGATGCTAGGATAATGCCCAAAAAATTTGATATCAATAGGTGGTTAGTTATTTATTTGAGCCAAAGATGTCGAAGAGCCATCGAAATAGCGGGGACGCCGATATAGTGAATGGACGAAGAAACAACCATGGACGGCAGATAGTGAAAACAAAGGCAAAGGAGTGAAGATAAAGTTTCATATTAATTGAAATGTGTTTGTTGAGTGATAAATAAACCAACAAAAATTGATGGACATAGATTAATAAATAATTGGAAGCAAAAGTCGTTGGACGGTCGAATAGGTTGGACGGGGATATAGTAGGTGGACGGGAAGCAGCAATGGCACCAAATTAAAAAACAAAACAAAAACAAAATGTGTGATTGAGATAAAAGAAGGTGTAATCGACAAATGGCAATTAATGTGACTGATTAAGTGAAATTAATTGATAATGCGAAAAAAGCGCCATGATTGCCGTAAATTCGGTGGCGATAGAGGAAAGAAGGCCAAGGAGGCATGAATGCTTTCGCATTCTCCCAATGGGGTTCGCCTTAATGATCTCTAATGTTATTGCTCATATATAGAGCGAAAGCTCTACTTCGCCACTAAAGCTGCAAAAGCCTTCTCATCGCTGGAGCCCACCTCCCCGAGCTAGGGTGGGCCGCCCAACGAGGCGCTTGACGCTCCCATCACGGAGACCACGGTGAGGGCCGTTATTGCAAGACTGAACACGAAATCAGCCACGGGCCCTGATGGGATCAAAAATAAAGTACTAAAAAATGTGGATGGTGAGTCCATTAGTCTCCTAACGGAATTCATTGGAAAAGTTTGGGAAATGGGCTAGTTACCAGATAAATGGAAAACGGCAAACATCATACTAATACCTAATCAGTGGGCTTGGTGGCACTGAAAGAGCAAGGATGCTCATCCATTTCTTCTTGATTGCCCAGATGCCCTGTCGTCAGTCGGGTTCGTCGATGGACACTCGGCGCATGCTTGCCCAGATGCGAGCATTTTGGATCCTGTGAACCGCACAACTGATAGGCTTATCATCAGCGGACCACAATCGCCACCGTTCAACTCCCTTCCACGCGTGCTACGCCCATACCAGCTGACCCAGGCAGTGACGTCATTAGAAGCACGTCAGCACAGCTATATAACCAGGAGCACCAACAGCCATGCCTTCAGTAGACTTGGTGGCACCGAAAGAGCAAGGATGCTCATCCATTTCTTCTTGATTGCCCAGATGACCCTGTCGTCAGCCGGGTTCGTCGATGGACACTCGGCGCATGCTTGCCCAGATGCGATCATTTTGGATTCTGTGAACCGCTCAACAGATAGGCTTATCGGCGGACCACAATCGCCACCGTTCAACTCCCTTCCACGCGTGCTACGCCCATACCAGCTGACCCAGGCAGTGACGTCATCAGAAGCACATCAGCACAGCTATATAACCAGTAGCACCAACAGCCATGCCTTCAGTGAGCTTGGTGGTACCGAAAGAGCAAGGGTGCTCATCCATTTCTTTTTGATTGCCGAGGCTGGTGATAAATACTCATTCTCTTCTATTCGAGATGACTCTGTTGCTTTGATGGTGCTCCCAAGTCCACAATTTCTTGTTTCTGCATTGATTGATTGCATTGATTAATTAGATTGTTGTTACTAACATCTGGTGATGTAGAACTGAACCCGGGACCGGGTACTGATTCAGATTCAGACTGTAGCTCTAATACTGAAATACTGAAAAAAATTCTCAAAGAGCAAGCGAAAACGAACAAAGTTTTGAAACAACAACGAACCACCTGAAACAGGTAGAATCAACTGTTTGCAGCATCCAAGACAGGATCACAGTAATTGATACAGAAATGAGTCGACTTAAGCAATGTGAAGATAAAATTGCAGAATGCGACGTAACCTGTCAGAGTACAAATAATCAGATGCTAGAGTTAGTAGCCAAGGTAGACGATTTAGAGAATAGAAGCCGGCGCAACAACCTTGTCATATGTGGTGTGAAAGAAGAGCCGGAGGAAGATTAAAAAAAGCTAGAGGATAAAGTCAAACAAGATCAACAGAGTGGTAGTTTGGGCTTGTTGGTAGTGCATGACCTATGAAATAGCGCAACATCAGACAAGGACATGAAAGAACACACACGAGCGCTAACTTGCAACAGTTTATTGCGGAAGAGAGCCTGTAGATATACAAGACATGGCTTTACATTGCGCGATACATTGCGATACATTGAGAGGTTTCTCTATAGATATTAAGGATTTGTTTTATTCCTTACCGCAAGCTAGTCTGCTTGCTTTGGTTCAGAACTGTATTGACAAGTTCGGAGTCATACCTTTCCAGAATGCTTCGGGTACGTCGAGCAGTGGCTTCCTAGAACTTTTAAGCCTTTACCTTCGGTCCACTTTTATTCAATGGGACAGACTGCCATTTTTGCAGAAACAGGGTACATGCATATTTTCGTGCATTGCACCCGTCCTTAGTGATTTATTTCTAGCCGAACTTGACAGAGGCCTTTGTGGCCGCTTTTCTAACTTAAAAGTAACAAAAGCATTTAGATATGTTGACGATTATTTAATATTCCTTGACTGTGACTCTGGGTTCCTTGAATAACTTGTCACTAGCACACTAAACGTAGTACGTGCAGACTTATCGCCTCTTATCATTACCCATGAATTGCCACGAGATGACAGTCTTCGCTTCCTTGATATCAGGGTTTTATTTCAAGACGATCAGATTTACTGAAAATACGAACCACGTGCCAGCAAGCCACTGCTCCCGTATGACTCTGCACATTCCAAACTTGTCAAGAGGGGCATTGCCAAGTTATGCTTCACAAATGCCAAAAAAAATCCTGCCCTCAGCTACTGACCGAAAGTTTTGCTCAACAAGTACAGAGGCTAATTGAAGCAGGTTTTTTATGCATGTCCTTGTAAGTGTTGCCGAAAGGCTCCTAAAGGAGATCTGTTACCCTTATGCTCTACCACCGTCCCATTCACTAAACAAACAGAAACTTGCTGTGATTCCGTACACTCACGGCTTGTCCCACCGCTTGAAGAAGATTGGACAACGGGCAAAAGTGAAAGTCATTTTTTCAGCTCCAGAGAAGCTGCAGAAACTTTGCAGATTGACAAGACCAGGCCCTGCTACAAAGAGTGGGTGCAAGATAAATCATCAAACTAAGTTCGTTAAATGTACGGAATCCATTGTGTACAGCATACCATTGACATGTGGAAGGAAGTATGTACGCCAAAGTGGAAGGTGCTTAAACGAGCGCCTTCGTGAACATCGCTACAATGTTAAAGAAAAGAAAGGTGGTTTTTTAGATGCGCACTGCAGAAAATGTGAATCCAAGTGTAAACCTCTTTTTCAAGCATGCACGGTCATTGCCAAAAACACTTGTAAACTCACGCGAGAAATAATCGAAGCTGAAATGATAGATAGCTTAGGTGATAACTGCATAGCGAAACCCTCTGTTGGGCTGTCTAGTAAGGAATTAGATTACCTCAGAAGCCACTAAACAATTGACTGTCTGCCGCGCTTGCGCAATGTATTGCCATGTCTTGTATATCTACAGGCTCTTTTCCGCAATAAACTGTTACAAGTTAGCGCTCGTGTGTGTTCTTTCATGTCTTTGTCTTCTCTTGCGCTATTTTGTACGTCAAACAAGATATTTTCAAAGAGGTTCTTGGAGTTGACGTAGTGTCAATAGAAAGAGTGCACAGAATCGGCAATCACCAGAGCGACAGCTTCCGTCCGATCATGCTGAGACTGATTTTTCAGAAAAAACTAAGATTTTGTCTAAGTGCTTCAAGCTGAAAGGATCGAATATTTCAATAGCTGAAGACTTTCCAAAAGGATAAGAGACATACGCTCAAACCTTTGGCGTTCCACAGCAGATGAAAGAGCAAATGGATCGAAAGCGACTTTCAAGTTTGACAAATTGAAAATGGACGGAAAGTTGTACATCTGGCATTCGCAACGAAATTGCAGAATGGAGGCAACTCGTCCCAGTACTTCTACCCCTCGCAAACCAAGAGTTCGAACTGAAAAATGACAAGGCGACAATAAAGTTCTGAGAGTTATATCGTTTAATGCGCGAAGTGTACTAAACAAATTCGATCTTCTAGAATGCATAATACTATCTTATCAGCCACACATCCTGGTTATTACCGAAACATGGTTGCATGCAGAGGTGCAGGACTCTGAAGTTGTCCCACCATCGTACAAGCTTATCCGCAAAGACCGAGGTTCAAGAGGCGGAGGAGTAGCAATTGCAGTTAAAAACAACATTTCATTCTCCCGCATGGATGACATTGATGGACACGAAAGTGTATGGTGTAATTTAGAATACGTGGGAAAACACATACTGCTCGGAGGTGTATATCGACCACCGAACGCTCCCGCCGAGTATCTCGAAGTAATGCACGACTATCTGACACAGCATACTAATTCAAGATCAAAAATAATCATCACAGGAGACTTCAATATACCTGGAATTGATTGGTCAGAAATGTCCCATGACAACAAAGAAGTAAAAAGTGCTGAAATTCTGTTACTAAGTGCATTTAGTTTCAAGCTAAATCAATTAGTTACCTCTGATACTCGAACTGTCGGCACATGCTCTTCTCTGCTTGACCTCATGCTCGTTAGCAGCTCACTGGACAACTGTTCGGTAAATATCGACGATGGAATTTCGGACCATAAAATGATGATCCTCTCATGTACATTGCATATTTCACACAGCCCTGCCAAACCATCCGTTACCTTTGTCAAATATTACAGGCGGACTGATGATACTTCTGTTTTAGCTCACCTGGAAACTTGTTTCCCAGAATATGAAACATTGGGTGACGTTTGCGCTTTATGGTCTTATTTCAAAGAAGTTGTTCACTTCTGCGAGCAGCATTATATTCTTTTGCGAAAAAAACGCGTCAACCGAGAATATCCGTGGATAACGCGAGAAATTATTCACCGAAAAGAACGATTAAGCGGCAGCGCAAGCATCGCTCGTCAGGCGACCTTGAACACCTTATCAGACGCTGCACGATAAAATTCGAAATGCTAAGACACATTTCTTCTCGGAAACGCTGCCGCCCTTTATGAAGCATGACCCACAAAAGTTTTGGCGCTATCTTGCAAGCGACAATCCACAGTTTCCGAAATAAAAACTCCAAGCGGTATCATTACTGACCCTGACACCATTGCTACGAATTTCAACTCCTTCTTTCAGTCGGTCTTCTCACGTAAGGCTTCGGGAACTTGCCTGCAAGCATACTCCATACCAACCCAATGCTTGAAATAAGTATAAGCGAGGATGGCATTCTCTGCTTACTGCGAAAACTAGACACAAAGGAATCTACGGGGCTGGATGATATCTCAAACAGTTTTTCAAGTAGGTACGCATCATGGGTTTCAAAATATTTATTTAGAATATTCACTCGGTCAATGCAAACCATTACAATTCCGAATGACCGGCGCTGTGCTAAAATAGTTCCAATTCATAAGGGTGGTCCCAACAACTAAATAAATAACTACAAGCCGGTCTCGCTAACAAGCTCTAGTTGTGAACTGCTAGAACATATTATTTACAAAACACTCATTAACCACCTAGAAATCAATCATCTACTCTACAGTCGGCAACATGGATTTCAATCCCGATTATCAACAACCATAGAGTTGGCAGAGATGCCAATGCCTTCAATGTAAGGAGTCAGTTAGATGCCATCTTAGACTTTTCTAAGGCATTTGACTTAGTTCCTCATAAAGACTTACTTGCAAAACTCCAGGCTATAGGCATTGAAAATGACGTAATTTCATGGATTGACTGCTTTCTGAAACCGTAAACAATGTGTCAAACTTAAAAATTCCGTATCTGGAAACTTGGATGTTATTCAGGAGTACCTCAGGGTTCAGTGCTTGCACCCTTGTTATTCTTAATATATATCAATGACATCCATTCATGCGTTGAGCCGGGGGTACAAATCCTACTCTTCGCGGATGACTGCGTAGTGTATAAGGTAATAGATTCTGTAGAAGATCAGATTAAACTAAACGATTCTTTAACATCCATTCAAACTTGGTGTATTAATTGGGGAGTGAAACTTAATGCCTTCTAAACAAATAGCAGAGTTTTTACCAACAAAAAAATGCCACTAGATTTTTCATACACTTTAAATAATGTCCCAGTCGTAAAAACGAATTCTGTAAAATACCTAGGGGTGACGCTATCAAGCCAACTGAGCTGGGAACAACATGGAAGTAGCATATGCAAGAAGGCCCAGGGAAAGTTGTATTTCCTCAGAAGAAGATTACGCAATGCTCCTCCTGCTGTAAAACTTAATGCATACAAAACCCTCGTGAAACCGTCCTTTGAGTACGCTGATATTATTTGGAGTCCCCACCAGAAATATCTAATAGGCAGATTAGAACGAATTCAGAACCTTGCAGTACGCTTTGTATACTCGAACTATTCCAGGCACTCCAGCATCTCTAACCTACTAAAGAAAGCAGATCTACACAGCCTAGCTCAGCGTAGAGTGGTATCAACACTGAAGTTCTTGTACCTACTTTATCACGGACACTTAAACATAAAAAAGAAACATATCTTCAGGAACCATTCTACTACTCCTCAAGGACTAACAATACGAATGCACTTCGTCAACCCATAAGCCACATTAATGTTCACAAATATTCCTTGTTTCCTTCAGCTATTCATTACTGGAATAAACTACCATCCACTGTTGGGAACTGCAGCACAGTAGAATCTTTCTTACAACATGTTAGTCACCTTGATCCAACATTCTCGCCGTGATGCTTCTGTAATGATGAAACTGTATTGTGTATTTATTTGTGCATATACCTGTCTCCCTTGTTGAATCTGCCATTGTAATTTTTTGTGTCTTGTATCCATTCCTGCATGGGCCCGAGAAGGGCCTGCAGTATTCGCAAATAAATAAAAAAATAAAACACCTAAGCCGGGCATACCCCCGCAATGTGAAAACTTGAGACCAATTTCCCTAACTTCATGCGTAGAGAAGCTGATGCAGTACGTTGTTCCGACGAGATTAACGTGCTTCATGGAGGATAGCAACCTGTGGCCGCACGAGGTGGCCGGTTTCACGCCACACTTGTGCACGCAGGACGTGATGCTCCGACTAAAACATGATGTCATAGATTCGCGATCGAAATACGCCAAAGTGATTCTGGGCCTAGACCCCACCAATGCCTCCGATAATGTCAGACACGAAGCTATCCTCGGAGTGCTCGCAGGATTTAAAGTCGAGGTGAGAACGCACAACTACATCAGACTTCTTATCGGGAAGAAAAGCCTGAATGAGATTTCAAACTTTCGAATCTCCCACGATACAGTTAGGAAGCAAACGGACACGGCAGGGCTCTCAGTGCTATCGCCTTTCCTATTCAGTGTGGCGTGAGAGGCCTCCCGTGGAAACTCAGCCAAATTGACGGGATAAATTTCAGCATGTATGCAGACATCCGCCTTTGGACTAACCAGGGGAGCAATGCGAGTACGGAGGAACGCCTGCAGGCAGCGACATACATCATTGTCAAATACGCTGCCGAAAGGGGACTTTCGTGCTCACCGCAAAATCGGAATTGTTCGTATAGAACCCAAAATATTTTCGCTGCAAAAACAGCGGGCACTTTCATATTCAAGTAGAGGGCAAACCGGTGCAAAAGTAGAACAGATCAGGATCCTTGGGATGGACATAAAATCGCACGGGCACAACGGAGAAGTCATGAAGAAATTAGAAACCTATGCGATGCAAACCCTCGAGCTCTTAAGGACGATCGCGGGTAAAGGAAGGGGACTCAAGGAGAGAAACTTACTAAAACTTATCCATGCATACGTAATAAATAGAATCAGTTACGCGACGCCCTATCTCGACATAAAGGCCGGAGAGAAAGATAAACTACACCCCCTATTCCGGAGAAGCGTTAAGAAGGCGCTAGGACTGCACATGGGCACCTCGACCGAGCGGCTGCTTGAACTCGGGGTGCACAATACGTGGGCATAATTGGCGGAGGCAGGGCGTGCCTCCCAGTAAGAGAGACTAAGTACGACCGAGATGGACAGGGTGATCCTTGCAAAAGTGAGATCTCAAGCCAGACAGAGGGATCCAAATCAAAGTCGAAGTTAGTAGGGAAAGCAGGAACGCCATGGCAGCCAGCACCCCCCATTCCCTAGAAAATGCACTCAGAATTTTAACGTAGAAAGAAGGATAAAACGAGCCGAAGCGCTATAGGGAAGGAAGTCGACTATGTCGATTCGGCGAGAGGCAGAACGGGTGCGGCGGTAGCCTCGGTAGTCGATGGCCGAGGGGCTCCGGCTTTCGGGGCAGCCATCCGAGGCCGCAACATGGAGGCTGCGGAGGAAGCTGCGATAGCGCTCGCGTGCGTAGGAACACAAGTCAACTTCATAATTAGGGACAGCAAAACTGCCATCCAAAATTTAGGAAAGCGGAGGATATCGCCGGAAGCGGCGAAAATCGTCGCAAAAACAACTCTGAATAGGAAAATTCAGTTAATTTTAGACACCCGCGCACGCTGCAATCCCATGTAAAGAGGCGGCTCACGAGCTAGCCCGAGCTCTCTACTTCCGGGTAGCCGTCGAGCCCCCCGAACACTAGGCATGCGTCGAGCGTGTGCAATATTACTGGGAAATCATCGACCATTGTAAATTGTGACGTAGACTGCATGGTACCCCCGCCAGAGAACGGAGATTGAAGAAGTGAAGAAAATTTTTCAAAAAGTGCGAGAACGTAAAGAGAGAAAGCGCTTAGCCGAGGCCGCTGCTTTTCGCTCGCCTTACTAGGTTCAGCCGGTTTGAACCGCAGCCAATTTTTATAACGTTAATAATGCACCACATCAACGAACGTTCACCACCACATGTTTTTGGACATCACACTGACTTGAGGTTGGACCCTCGCGTTTTTTTAAAATTACGTATATGCTGCATTAGGAAACCTATTTTTCTTAAAGAGATGTCGACCATTCACACCTGTAGTTACTAGAGCTCTAGCCTATGCTACCCCTTTGGAACCTATTTTAAAGCATGCATATAAAATTTGGTTTTTACAGTCGTTCATTAACGTCACAAAGCTAGGAAACATTGCCCGCAAAGCATAATCAGTCATTATTGCTCTAGAGAGGCGTAATGATTCCCGGAATGATATTGCAGCAGCACCCGGCCTTGGTTCACTGACGTCAAGAGCGATGTGAGAGTCGGAAGTTTGTATTCCATCTACTGCGCTACTTTAAACTCGGCCTTCTAAAATACGTACCCTACCATCAATCATGAACACAGCGCCACATACACCCCTGTGCACTAAACGAGTACATTTGTGTAAAAGACACGCTCCAGAAGTCGTTCTTCGCTTTCCTCATTAAACAAACAGAATCATCTTGGTCGCCACTTTACTTGCAATGTAGCCGCCGCGGTGGCTGAGTGGTTATAGCGCTCGGCTGCCGGCCCGAAAGACGCGGGTTCGATCCCGGCCGCGGCGGTCGAATTTCGATGGAGGCGAAATTCTAGAGGCCCGTGTACTGTGCGATGTCAGTGCACGTTAAAGAACCCCAGGTGGTCGAAATTTCCGGAGCCCTTCACTACGGCGTCTCTCATAGCCTGAGTTGCTTTGGGACGTTAAACCCCTATAAACCAAACCAAACTTTACTTGCAATGAATCGCAACAATCTTCCTTCGCTTCACATTTGGAATTTTTGATGGGCACGCGGCAGCAGTATATCATTACTGTTGTTGATGCGAAAACTACACTTTCTACAATGTTCAGTTGTAAGTGCGAATTTCGACCTATCATTGCAGATTACGGTGGTATATTTTCGTATTTTGTTACTCATAATTTGCCTTCCTTCTCTACTCATGTCTTTTTTTGTTTATTTTGAAGTATTAGGTATTAATTTTTTCTTAGCGCATTCTGTAAAGTACTTCCAGAAATGATTTTTGCAGGAAGATTAGGAGTGTTTTAAATGGCTAAGTAAGTATTAGTGATCGGGCATATGTGCCAATTTTGGCCTATGTGGCCGACGTTTAATATGAACTATAAATTTACAGTGAGCATTCAGTTGCACATTTTTATGCAGAATGCTCCGGAAAATGAATATTTTTGAGTTATTTCGGCCGTCACAACGATTTTGTTGCAATAGACTGCACTGCGAAATAGCTTTCTCCTTGATTACCCTTCCGAGTTCTCTGTTGAGCGTAGTCCGGATATCGATCTATTGAGCGGATCACATTTTACATAAAAGTTTGACCTGCCTGAAATCTTATTTTCATGTACTGGTCAACATATTGCTGAAATCGTAATTGACGCAGTTCATTGAAATTTGAGATTATACCTGCAAAAATTCTTCTTTCCGAAAGGAAAACACCTTTGTTAACTGAATATCGCTACGTGCACGCAAAATTATTATTCTACCTAGAAATAATATAAAGTATTGTGGGGCTTCATTTAAGTTTAATAACTGTGCGAGTTTCTGAATTCGAGACAAGCCCTTGTGTGATGGTTTCATTTAGCTTATTAAAGTCTGCAAAAGCACTGAGCAACAACAACAGGTGCACTAAAAGCCTACAAGCGACGACAACCTTGTGCGTTTTACGCCTTGTTCGCCGTTGTTCTTGTTGTGCAACGCTATTTGCTATGCGCAGAAGATGTATTTTTAGAATTTTGCACTCGGCACTAACATACGATTGGAGGCATACAAAGTTTTGAATACAGTTTAAACGGTATTGTATACAAAAGGTTTAAAAAAACAAACTGATGTGAAACAATCTCTCAGTGCTACTGGTGAATGAAGGTAACTATACATACCAGTCCGCAATACATATCTGGTCCGCAATATTATACGGTATAAATTTCGGAGTGCCCTCATATTCTTCACGCAAAAGCCTTAGAGTAGGGGTGGGCGTATTCTTGGAGTATAAAAAAATTCTTTTACTACATACTTTTCTCACATACGTAGTTGTATTTATACAGCTTGAGGATAAAGCTATCGTTTATACAAAGTCCGATTTGGAAGGGGTCTCAGAATAAAATAGCAATTTAACATTCAAAAAGCAGAAAACAGTAACCTGCATGAGAGAAAAAAACGCTTCAATTGCCTTATTGGCACCTGTAATGCAAAAACGTAGGTACAGCCTAGGTCACAGGCAGAGTTCTGTTTTGAACGTTCTCATTCTATAGAAAACGCGAAACTGCAGAAACGAAAAAAAAACAGTTCCTTACAGAGGTAACTTCGTCCAGGGTGGCAATATAAGTGTCTTCGACGTCTTCGCTGTCACCAGAGGTGGCAAGTAGAGAGGGCAGGAGAAAAGCAAGCGTAAACATAAGATGCAGCATGTTGTTTTAGTATACTCACTAAAAACCTGGGCTGTGTCCAGACCGACTTAGATCTCCCTATATATGGCTCGAGAAAGGTGGGAGGAGCCCGAAGGGACGCAATCACTGACGACGACAGAAGAATGAGACAGAAAAATAGCGCAATCTGTCGGGGCGAGGGAGAGAGGAGCGACGGTCGCGGTGTGCAGAGGGGTTTGGGAAGATGGAGTGGAATGAGAGGGCCAGCATCAGTGCGCGGAGCACTGTTGATCAATTCTATGAGCAGCGGAAAGCGCCTTGAAAGGTGCGTTCGAGCGCGGCGCCTATCCATCTTATAAAAGCAGCGCTTTGTTCGAAGGTAACTTAAGCATGAAAAACAAAGAAAGGGGCATGGTATGGAGCTTATAGGAGTGCAAAGAGGTTTGGTCATACCATACTTGACGATGGCTGCGGAAGAAATGGAAATTAAAGTAATGTGCCGTGTCCTGGGAGCTGGCCGATAGTGCTATATGAGTGTTCTTTGACTGTTCGGTGGTTGGTCAGTAAGAGAAACCAGCTCTAAAGTACTGGCTGTTAGACACACGCGTACAGCTGTGTACAAAGAACATTCAAATACCACGAGAACTTGTTTGATGGTTCTTAGTTCAGCGTCTCGTTCTTTGTCTGCTTGCGTAAACCATCTATGCAGTGGTATCTATTTCGTAATAATGCATTGCTCTTTCGTTATCAGTGAGGTCGCGCTGAGAAGCTCGGTTTCCTTTCAGGGTTGTGGGGTCGAATCATCCTGTCCGTCGAAACGATGAGAGAAAGTAGGTAAAGCATTGTATATGCTGCACCTACACTCTGAACAGCAATATGGGAGTAAAAGGGAAGTAAGCTCTCCTCTAGTGCACACCCTTTTATAAAATTAAGTGCGCTGGAGGACTGCTTACTCTATACTCCTTTCTGTTTAGAGTGTATAATATGATTTGAATGTTAACGACCTGATGTTTTTTTCACAGGCGCCAAATGTGCAGATTTCACGAAAGGCTGGTTTAGTAGAAAACAAAAACTGAACTCGTCTCAAGTACTCTTTAAAACCCACTAAATATTGTGATGCAACACTTGCGGCGATGATTTGTGGAAGAGGAAATTTTGCGTTGAATCCCTGGAAATTCTGAGGTACATTTTCGACCATTGAGGAGAGTGTAAAATAACAATACATTTGTGCATAAAACGGTTCACGTAAGTGACGCATGTTGAGCAGGTTGTAAAGCACCAAAATCACGGGGCCAACATAGCAGAGCGCTTCAGAGCTGGCACCGCATGCGGCATTACCTAACGTCCTTTCTGACGTTTGAAATAAAGCCGCTATCACTCCAGTTACGAAATTTTTAGCTCTAATGCGAGTTTATCGGTGACGAAAACACAATCAGAGAAAGAAAAGAGAAGATAACTTTGAGAAGGCGAACTATTCTAGTCAACTAATCAACTGAAATGCTGATTACTTAGACTATACCAAGCGTTTCAGGGAAGCCGGCTTCAAATTTTAAGAAATAGGCTTTTTGAGGAAACAGTTTGGCTTTCGTCACGTTTATTTCTGCTCCACATTGCTAACTAGTCGCTTGGTATTGCGAAGAGAGGGAGGAGAATTTAGGCCTTTAATGCCTTCATGCAGCATCAACACTCGCGAATCAGTACCAACACTCTTACAGTATCAACACTCGCGAAGCTAAAACAAGGAGTACCGCAAGGATCAATATTGGGCCCACTACTATTTCTTGTCTATATCAATGAGAATGTCAAAATAGATAGTTCTGCTCAAGCCATAATGTATACTGATGATACCAATGCCTTCTCTTCGCATAACCTACTGACACTAGAATCTTCTGTAAATGACTACTTTGTGCATCTTTCAAACTGGAAAAACAGAAAAAAGTTAAGATTAAACGCCTCAAAAACAACATATGTCATATTTCGTCCTACCAACAAACCTGTACACCGCAATTTCTCGGGGTTTGGTTTCAGGAAGACATGAGCTGGTCTGTACACGTAAGAAACCCTAAGTGTAGAACTTGCCCGCACAGTTGGATGTCTTTACAAAATATCTGCGCTCATACCTCTCTGGCTAAAAAATAACATTTATTTTTCACCGTTTTACTCCAAATTAACCTACGGCTTAATAGTTTGGGGCACTACTAAACAATACGATTATACTAAACTTATTACTTTGCTGAAGAAATTCCTGCGCTGCTTTGAATCTTATCGTGACAATGCACAGTACTTAAGAACTGCTCCTCTGTTTAAGAAACACGGCATCTTAAAGGGATACCAGTTATATTATTTAAAAGCTCTACAAGTAATACATCAGAAGAAATTGTGCGGAATTATTGACTCTGAAAACGCTGAAAACATTTTGAGGCACCGAAAACATCACACACCAAAAATCCGAAAAAAATATGGAAGGCAAACAATGGCGTATCAAATAAATGCGATCGTAAACAAATTTGAAGGTAAGCTAAACTTTGGATGCAAATTCACAGCTTTTAAACGCCAGCTTAGGGAGCTATTGTTATCTTGCCACATTAAGTATAGCCATAATTGAGCAGTGTTTTCCATGTTTTACTGTCGTCTCACAAAAGAACCATAAAACTCTGTATAACACAAAATGATTATAATTTGCTCTTATCTTGCTTTTGTGTCGTTTCAAGCAATATTATTTAGTTTCACTGACACCTATCTTTTTTTGGTAGATTTTGTACAACAGCAATTTGGGCTGATTTATCCATGTAATTTACGTAGTGTCCTATTATGTGTGATTTGTTATGTGTCATTTCTGTGCAACGGCATGTGCAATACGTTTGTGTACAAGTGTCAAATGTAGAGTTTTTGTTATCTTTTGTGATTACAGGAGGCACACTTTATTATTTTGTTCCAAGATTTGTATTGTATCTGTACCGCTGTGGACTGTATAGGGTAAGAGGCCTCGTCAGCCACCACCAGCCGTTAGCCTCTGTCCCTGCATCAGGCTGTGTGTTTCGTCTGATGCTGAAAAAAAATATATAATTTATCAGACGACTGGGTAGCTAGGTGGAGCTGCAATAAACGTTTTTTCCTTGAGCTCGCGTCCCGGAAATGTTTGTTCCGAGTAGTACTTATTGTAATGTGTTGGAAGCATTGTGTGGCGTGTTTAACCGGCTGGCTTGCCTCTGAATTTAAACACACTGCAGGTGTGAACAGCTAAGCAATACAAAAGAGAACAATCGTGACACAGTGTAATGCCCACATCTTGGACTAAGAGAAAAGGGTTCACTTAAGAGAACTGAAAAAAAAAACGGTTTTCAAGTGAATCCATGGGAGTAAAAACGTTACATATATGGACATCATGCTTCATTTTTCTCGCGCCGACGCAGCCGGTGAAGCAGCTTGGGACTTATTTCGGAGTGCATACCGCAGCGATAATAAAGCAATTAGAGTTCTTGACTTTGTAATTCAAGAAGATATTTGAAGTCATGCGTGAGTTCTCTTCATATTTAGCCTTTTCATCATGGTTGTTTGGGGTTGGTTTTGCTCTCTTTGAGAAAAAAATTTCTGCAGCTTCTGCGTGACACAGAACCATTGTACCTGAAAGCAGATGTATTGCTTTGAGAATCTAAGTGGATTAAAATTCAGTTCTTTGGACAATAGGTGCATTGTCGGCGTCAGAGCTCCGCACAAACTCCGCGCATGTCCTGTCTTTTTAGCCAAAATCTAGTTCATTGTATGAACATTATCTTTCGCGCTTTCACATTCGAAGAAACGTCCGGGCAACCTAGAAATATGTTTTCTTTCTTTTCATGACATCCGAAATAATGTCATTTCATGCATAGGTGTAGAGATGTTGAAGGCGCCCTTATTCACTCGAGGACGCCTCAGAAGCCGAGAATATTCGCGGAGAATAAATCTAGACATTGCCTTGAATAAAAATAAAACTCTTTTCTGCCTTTTCTTTACCTGAAAATAGCGCTTAATAGCCAGTATGAGGCAGGCATACATTGCTCAAGTAATAAAGTAGCTTGATCGTATTAGTTACAATTTTGCATACTTTTGAATTTTGAAGTGCCATTGCTTTTTTTACATTACGGGAAAAATAATGAAATCAAATGACGGTCGCAAACGGGCATGGACAGGAAAAATCGGCTGCATTGTCTGTACCCATTAAGAATATAAGGTATACTGAAGCTAAACGTTTAGCTAAAGGTTTAAATGAAAACCAAAGCTGGACTGCTGAAAATCGTGAATAAGGCAAGAATTCTCGGATTAAAGCCACAGAAGGCATTTTTATCTCAACCTTTTATAACACAGCTGCAACTGGCGGCCGCCACCGGATGCGGCAGATGTGACATTAAAACTCCTCCGCTGCTGCACCGAGATTGCAATCCCTAAACACTCGTGGGCCACGGGCCAGATTATGTGCACGTTTCGTATAACTCTTCGCTTTTTCTAATATGGCCTTAGTTATAATAAAGCTTTTGGCACGCTGAAACACAGTGGTAAACTACGGCTACATCCAAGACAGCCGCAACCCAATAATTGCTCGAAGCGCACTTTGTCATACGTTTCTGAGCGATGAAACGAACGGGAAGCGTTATAAGTAAGGCCATCTAAGAAAAAGCGAGGAGGGCGAAGTGGCCGCCGAGGTGGCTCAGTGGTTATGGCGGCTGGCTGCAGACGCGAAAGACACATGCTTCGATCCCGGCCGCGGCGGTCCACTTGCGATGCGGGTGAAAGTCTAGAGGCCGGAGTACTATGCGAGGTCAGGGGTCGTTAAAAAACCCAAGGTGGCCGAAATTGCCAGAGCCCTTCACTACGGCGTCCCTCATAGCCGGAGTCGCTTTGGGGCGTTTCTTTAAGGGGGAGGTTTTTTAAGGAAAGGAAATGGCGCTATAATTGTCTCACATATCTGTGGACGCCCAAAAAGCTCCTTAAGAGAAGGCAAGAAGGTGGGAGTGAAAGAATAAATGAAGAGGTGCTGTAATGTAGGGCCCCGTAGTAATTTACTCACCTGGAGATCTTATACGTTCACTGACATCGCACAGCACACGGGCACTTTTGCGTTTTGCCTTGTTTCGCACCTTCTGTTCAATTATCATATGTTGTGATACTAATCCGACCTCCTAATCCATTTTAACACACCCACTAATCATACCAGCCCACCTTCATCCATTTCCTGGAGTGAGCCTACATTCGGAATTTGAAGGTCCTTTGGAATTTTAGGGCGTGGGCCAACTGGCAAACTTTCTGGAGATCTCAGATTTTCAAATTTTCAGGTGCCGTATGATTCGTCTATTCTTGGTCACGTGGTGTTAATGGCGTCGCGCTCCTCTCAATAGCATTCATAGATTGCGGGGAGTCCTGATACACTACTGCTGCAGTGGTTACGCTTCGCGCCACTGCCTCGGCAGCTGTGCGGTTTCGAAACACAGCCACCAGGGGGTGGGGAGGGGTGTGGCTCGTGATACCCGTGTTACTCTTTTCGAGCTCGCGTACGGCTCATGCGCAGCGTGACGGTAGGAAGATGGCAAATGAATTGAAATTGTTTGAATTATTTCATTTTCACGTTACACGGCAGGAAGATAGCTCCCAAGGAGGTAGCTCACATGGTTGCTCCTTGCCATGACGGCCAGGTTGTGATGACGCCGCTATCTAGCGTGACCTCTCTTAAATATCAACAATGTAACTGCCTCCGAGCATGGTGAGAAGTTTTCTCACAATCCGTTGTTCAGGTTCCCACTTGCCACGCTAGGCAGTTTGTAACGACGTTGCTACGTCACTCCCTCTCTCTCTCAAACCGATAAAGGGTAAAGGCCGATGTCTCTCGACCGATAAAGAAATTTCGTATTATAGAAGCAGTAATTTTTTTCGAGCCGAGAACCTAAGAGCTCTCGCATTTAAAGGTTAAGATTTATGCAATGTACCGTAGCGTTTACCGTTGAAAAAATAAACATTGTAGAAGTGGCATTTCTGTATATCTACGGTAAAATTTCATCACAGTAAGCGATATGGCAAATATCGACCAGCTTTAGGCTGAATCGAAGATATTGCCTACAAGACAATTGTGGTTTTATCGGGAGGACATATAAGGTTGAGGAGGAGGAAAGAGTTCTTTATGAACGAATTTGAGGAGTGAACTTTACAAAAATTTTATTCAAATTTTTACAACGAAGATAGAAATTATATGCTTCGAGATGATGCGCATAAAAGTGTCCGCTGGAGTGACATGCGAGCACAAAATAAATTTGCTGAAAAAATATGCAAGGGTCTACATTGCATTGCTGATTAATTTAACTCTCATGGTTTATTCTTATGAAATATATAAAGTTATAAATTGTATTTGATTCCTTATCCCGCGATGTTGCCAGAGTCGGGATGAGGAAAAATAGCGCGCCTTTGCTCACCGCTTTGTGCACTAAATAATCTTCGACGAAACAAGCCGCTTTTACTTTGATGTTCTGTGCTGCTTCTCAGTATCGTGAAGCACAATTAACACATAATTTTCACCTTTTTCTAAAAAGCTCTGAGTCACAGACATAAGGGACACCTCTGCGGTGAACCCGCCCCCTAAACGATGTCATGTCCTAAGAACTTAAGTCTGAAAAAGAGAACGGACAAATGGCTTCATGCTCTCGCTATGTATGCAGCTAAGCCCAAGAAAATGAAATTGTTTTCTTTTACACAGAAGCTTTTTTTCTTTTGCCGACGATGCCGGAGTGATTTCTTGGACAGCTGAATTTCAACAGTTTAACACTGGAAACAGCTTGCTCCGTGCGCGTTCTGCTTTGGTTTCAGAGATTTTCTGCACTATCCTTAGACAATGAATGGAATATAAAGAGAGGTTGAAACGCCGCCTGCAAATACTTCGAATCAGTTCTGTCGGTGGCAAACGCTGAGTACGAGCTGGAAAATAACTTATTTATTTATTTATTATTATTATTATTATTATTTATTTCATAATACTGCAGTGCCCTGCTTTTCCAAAGCAGGAATGAATTTACAATGTTACATAACCAAAAGAATAAAATTATACAATATAAGCAGCAGAGTGAACTACTTTTGGGCCACGAAATTCTTTTTTATGTTACAAGTACGATAAAGTCCTGAAAATGATATGTGACGTTTCTAATAATCTGTCCGCTAGAAGAATAGGGAAAATGCTGCTCCAAAGGCTGCACCTTACAATGCCTAAGTATGAGCATAATAAAAGGAAGCGATCAACAGTATGGCGGTAGGCAGCCCTCCTTCTGCTGCAGTGTGTTCCGGGACACTCGGTGATTTTAGAGAGACGCCATGAAGGTGTACTGAGGCAAGCAGACACTCCAGAAGCAACGGATAGGTGGTGGTAGTATTTGTTTTATTAAAATAATAGCAAAAAAGGAAGGAAAACATTTTTTCTAGCCCCAGCATCTGCCATCGATACTGAAGCACCTGAGCTGGGGCAGCGGAAATAAAGAATAGCAGGCAGAATGGAGAAATTAAATGAAAGAGGTGAGGGGACAAGAAGAGAGAATAGGGGGAGAAGTAATATGTACAAACTATTTACACAATAAAAAATGTGCCCAGGTTGTGCGCGTGATTAGTTCATTTTAGAGGAATTAATACACACGCGCACAGCACTGTGTTGGCTACAACGGAGAGCACCTTAGCAAGTTTCGGCTGGCCTCATGCGCCTGCCTGGCTTTGTTTTGCCTGCGTAACCGAGAGAGACCAATGCTTTGTGGTGTTCCCCACAAAAAGTTTTGGCTGGTGTCTATTCCTCCATGCTGTCTGTCATTGCGGCCACAGGAGAGGTCGGAGCTAACAGAGTTTTCTGGTCCCTGAATACAGTATCCGCCGGGAGAACATTAAAAATCTTTAAAGTCATGAATCTAAATCATACAGAAGCCGTGGCATGTCCTACCTCCGATATTTAAAGATAGTTTCGACGGGATAAATGGTTGCCAAAGAAACCAAGCCTTCATGTTCCTACATATAGAACATGACAAGCCGGACAGGTTTTTGTGGGGGCATCGCGCTATATTGTGAATCCATCGAGGTACAAAGTTCATAAGGGAGTGCTGTTGGGCTAGTTGGTGGTGCATTATGTAAAGAAATCAGCGCGATAAAACTAATACAAAGGGCAACGAAGGGGAGACATTGGACGCTCAACAAAGTTCTCCCCCGTAGCTTAGTGGGGCGGCTGCGTATAGCAGTGTTAGCATGTGTAGGTATGAGGGTGAGGCAGCGCAAGATGGTGGTGGAAACTTTATTAGACAAAGGGGAGTTTAGGACACGCAGGTCCTTCGGCACCCGCACGGCGCCACTGCACTCAAACGTTCATGTCCCGGATGCTCATGACGCTGGCAGCCCGGCCTGTGGCGATGGCTTGCTTTGCCGGGTCCTCGGAGCGCAGTAGGGTCTCCCAAGCCTCCCAAGTGGTAAAGTGCTCCAGGCCTGCGGGGGAGGATCCACTCGGCCGAGGAAAAGGATATGATCGAGAGTGGCTTTGAGGTGGTGTCAGAGGGTACAGGAGGTGTTTGTGTGGACTTGGTGATAGCGCGAGCGTATATGAGGGGAGGGTTAGATTCGTGTTTGGAGCCGCCTCCAAAGTGTCTGGAGATAATTGTCGAGGGAAGGATGGGGTGGGGGATACAGCCGACGCTCGGCTTTGCAGACCTGCGTCAGTTCACTGCATTAATGCATGCGCTCCCGTGAGAACCACAGATCGGAGGCCATCGGTGCCCGGTTGAGAGAACCTCTGGCTTGGCAGCTTCGTTTCCGGGATTCCCGGAGTAGGCAGGCACCCATATAAGCTCCAAGTGGCGGGGCGGGTGTGCGGCGAGGGAATTCAGTATGCGAAATGCAGGGACTTAAACCCTCCCGCGGGCGAAATTTAGTATGGCAGTTTTAGAGTCCGATAGTATATACCGGGCCTCAGTGTGCGTGATCGCTAGGGCAATAGCGGCCTCTTCAGTCTCCTCCGAAGTGGCAATGGGGAATATGTGAAGAGTGGCAATCGGTTGTAGGGAGGGGTTCGTGATGGCTAAAACCGCGTCCTCGTCTGTGCGTGCGGTATCCACCCGCACGGCATCCGGTTCCATGCCATAGTGTTTGTGGAGCGCTAATGCGCAAGCTCTGAGGCGGGGTTCGTGTTAGGTGGGGTGCATGATTTTGGGGAGTGCTTTAATAAGTAGTTCGCGTTGAATGTGGTGGGGGACCTGGAGCTGTGTGAGATCCGTGGCTGGTATCCTGATACCGAGGGTGTGTATGATGTGTCTGCAGGTGGTGGTTTTCGCGAGACGTATGTATTGTCTGTCGGTGGGCCACGATAAACTAACCTATCGTGTTGTGTAGGCCTAGCTGGAGGAGTTTTCGGTACAGGTATTTAGGGGTAGGTGCAGTGCTGTCTTAAATGCTGTTCGGATCATGACATCCAGGGTGGAGATTTTTGTGCCCTGGAGTTTCAGGTAGGGGAGCGTGAATAGAAAGCGGCTCAGGACGAAGGCATGAATGAGACGACATAGGTCATGCTCCTTCATGCCCCGGTGGTGTCCAGAAACTCGGCGGATTATGTGGGATATGAAGGCCGCCGTCTGCTTGAGTTTCTGGATCGTGAGAGTGTTTTCCCCGTTTTTCTGGATGTGGAGGCCCAGTACCCAGAGAGTGTGTACCTCCGTGATGTACCGGTTTTCCAGAGTTACGGTTATGCGGGCTGTGGGACGGAGTATGAGGAGCTCCGACTTCTCCGGAGAGCATGAGAGTCCGATACTCCGCGCATGTGTTTGGGTGAGGGTAGCTGCCGACTGCATAGTAGTCTCTATGTCTCTATCGCTGCCATGGGTGCTCCATAGAGTGATATCATCAGCATAGAGTGTATGCCGAAGGTGAGGAATGGTCTGTAGTTTGCGGGCAATGGGGTTGAGTGTGACACTGAAGAGGAAATGGGAGAGGACAGATCCCTGGGGGTGCCTGCCAACCCGAGTAAGGGTGTATGGGCGAGATTTGTGGGGACAGAAGTGGATTTTGACCGTGCGCTTAGTAAGGAATGCTTGAATACAGGTGTACATATTTTAACCTATGTTCAAGGGGGAGAGCGCCGCCATGGTCCCTTGATGGTCTAGGTGATCAAAGGCCTTGGTGAGATCCAAGGCGAGGACAGCTTTTGTGTGGCCCGGTATGAGGTGGTCAAAAATATCCTGTGTGAGCTGGAGCATGGCGTCCTGTGCAGACAGGTGGGGACGAAAACCCACCATGCTGTGCGGGGAGAGGTCTTGCTCCGTCATGTGTTGGGTGAGTCGGGCGAGTGCGACATGCTCCAAAGCTTGCCCAGGCATGAGGTTAGCGAGATGGGACGAAGATTTGCAGGTGTAAAGGGTTTGTGGGGCTTGGGTATGAATAAGATTTTGGCGTGACGGCATGATTGCGGAAGGGTGCCCTCCTGCCAGCATGTGTTGAAGTACCCCATGAGCTGGGCAATCGACTGATCGTCCAAATTGCGGAGCATGCTATTGGAGATACGGTCAACTCATGGAGTGGAGTTAGAGAGGAGATTCGGGAGGGCCGCTCTGACTTCTGTTTACGTAATCTCCGCGTCGAGATTGGCATTCTGGGTGCTGGCATATGGGGGCAGGGGGCTTGAGGTACCGGGAGTTGTATGTATGTTCCTAAGTATGTCGTTGAGTGCGTCGGGAGTGAGGTCGGTCCTGTATATAAGAAGTGTGACGTGGTGTTGTGTGGCTGTTTTGGATTGCGTGGGGTCAATTAAGTGACAGAGGAGTTGGCAACCGCGTTTGGAGGACAGACTGCCACCCATACTATCGCAAATCTGTCCCCAGTTTGATCCTCAGAGTGCTCAGCAATTTGTGTGTCCAGTGCGGCTAGGCGCTTTTTAAGGGTCCGATTGAGCTTTTGCCCTTTCCAGCGCTCTAGGATGCTATGGTAATCCTCCCATTGGTGGGCCAGGCGAGTGTCGAGAGGTGGGCGTATCTGGTGTGTCGTCAAGGTTCGAGTGTGTGCGGAGACATCGTTCATGAGTGATGCCACACACTTGTCGATGTCTGTAATGGGAGCGTCAGGAAGGGCCGCCCGTGCGGCGCGGACCGTATCCCAGTATGTGAGTTTGTGTGTTAGGTGACGGGTCGTTCTTTGTTTGTGCGGTACTGTAACGGAGAGGATGTACTGATCGCTCTCTAATGTGTGATGTGTTCCACGTATTACCCACAAGGTTGCGGCTCAGTATCAAGCCCGGGCTGGTGTCCGCGCTGACACTGTTGCCAATTCTCGTGAGAGTGGTAAAGTTTTTGTGTATTGTGAGGCGGAGCTCTCGTACCAAGGACAAGAGTCGCCTTCCTCGTCCCGTGGGGGTGCGGTAGCCCCAGTCAGTATGCTGACTGTTGAAGTCCCCTCCGATAATCAATGGATGCTTGCCAGCAACACGATGGAGATCGCGCAGTAGCGTTTCCAATGAAGCCATCGGAAGAGACAGTGGATGGTATATATTTGCAATATAAATAGATGATGTGGAGTGTGCATCTGGTATGATTTCTGTGATCACTCAGGGCATCTCGGCGATGATCATAATGTGTTTGGTGCGCAATGGAGCGATGTATGTGTGGAAGCCCTGGGTGTATTCGTTGCGTCCGAGTGAACGGATGTGTAGCCATGAAGTGTGGCAGGGGCACGTGTTTCCTGAAGGAGGAGGATGTGGGGCGCAGGAATTGCGGGGAGGAGGAGTTGGAGGGTTGCGCGCTTGCCCCGGAAGCGGCGGTAGTTCCATTGCAGAATTGATAAGGAAATAGGTGGTCGCCCCTCTATACTGTAGCTTGGGCGGGGGGAGGGTAGGTGGGTGGGGTAAGGGGTTCTGTGGGGTAGGTGGGCGGGATTTATGGGGGGATTGGGTAGGTGCAACGAGGGAAGGGCTTGCTCTATTGTTTGGAGGCGGGTGTCGTACCGTGTAAGGCTCATCTCAAGGGTGTGCACCATGCGCGTAAATGCCGCTTCAATTTGTTGCTCGAAGCGTTGGGACAGGCGGTCGCTGAGGTAATTGAATTTTGCCTCTAAACGCGCGTTCATTTCGGCGAGTTTAGCGTCCACGCGGGCCTCTAGGGATTGAAGGTCGGTCTGGGTGACAGGTTGTTGCTCTGTTGTGCGGTTTTTCTTGGGTGGGGGTGAGGTGGGGGTTTGGGAGTCCGATTGTTCTATGTTTTCAGTGGGTGTTTGAGGTAGCAGCATAGGTTGCGTGGGAGGGACTATTGGCGGTAGCGGCAGAGGGGTGGAGGTGGGGGTCTTGATGAGAGAGGTAAGACGACTCACCTCCTCTCGCAGGGCCTGGAGCTCCCGCTCAAGGGGGTCCACCTGTGTGGGCGGGGGGGGGTGGTTGAGAGGTTGCTGGCAATTTTGATTCTGTTGCCTGCTACTCTGTCCGCTCAGGAATGTTGTGGAGGCTGTTGGTCCTGGCGGCGACGAGACGATGAGCGAGACTTGCTGGAGCGATGCACGCTGGCGCGGTCCGCGTCTCGCTCCGGTGTGCGAGAGATGTGCTGTTGCGGTGAAGCGGGGGGTGAGAGGCGTCCCTTCGCTTTGAAACCTTTAGTACCCGTAATGTGGGCGCCTCCACACAGCATGCAGGCTGGGGTGCATGTCGGGGTGTCCTCTCGGGGGTGCGGGATACCGCCTCTTATCAGTTGTGCGTGCGCTGAAGGGTACACACATCCGCGCGATGCCCTGGTTTTCTACAGTTTGTGCAAGCATCCAGGTGTCCTCTATATAAAGTACAGCTGTGGAGTCCGCCTCCGTAGGAGATGGTTCGGGGCACCGGACCCGCCCGCAAGGTGATGAGGATCGAACGGGTCAGTCCCATGCGGCGTGCATTAGTGATGGGGACGAAACGGTTGCCCGTGATGAGGTCTTCCAAATCTTCGACGTGGTTTCTTCCCAGTAGGCGTTAGTGATTACCCCTCTTACTGAACCATCCGGAGGGGGGGGGGCGATGTAGGCGGCGACGGCGTAGTCTTGGGTTTGTTTGATGGCTACCAGGCGTAGCTGGTCGGCTTGGAGCGAGGTAGTCATCGTGCAGCTGTTTAGGGGGTGGATACGCAAGTTGGTGGCGTCTGGGGCTTGGAGGTCATTGGATGCAGTTATCAGGGCCAGGCGAAGCTTGCGCGGTTGAAGGTTGTTTAAGGTAAGTCCCCTGCTTGAACGTAACACTATCTTGTAGGTAACATCAGGCAACCGCGGTTGGCGTTGCGGCCTTTGCGCCGCGAGACGCGTCGCCCGCAGCGCTGGGACGCTTGGTGTATGGAATCTGCAGGTCGTGAGCTGGTGGTGGCGTTCGCCTGGTCCTGGATTTTCGGTGCTCCTTGCTGAGGCGCGGGTGAGCTCAGTATATGGTTCCAGTCCCTGGGATAATAGTCATTTGGGGTGATGGTCTCTCCGATCACGTGGACCACCATACTGTCGATGTAGGGGAGGTCGAAGCAGCTTAGGCATAGCGCAGGGTGGCACGTGGCCTAGTGCGGCAGCTGATCGGCCAAGGGTCGGTTTTCGGCCCGTGGGCCCACTTAGGGGGGCCGAGGGCCCCCAAATTTTCACAGTTGGTAGCGCTCACCTTTAGGAACGGTGCAGTGAAGACATGGGCACTGCGTGGGCCGAAGTTCGGACGAAATGGCCGCGTTTGTACAGAGCCGATGCAAAGCGCGTTTGCACACACCGGCACGTGCCCAGCACGGATGCCTCGTGAATGGCCGTTACTTGTAGCAGATACAAGAAATCACAAATGCCATATTTGAGAAAAAAATAAAAACGAATTGCAAGCCTAAAAAACGTTCCGGAACCCACACACGGCCACTTTTCTTTGTATATTAAGAAAGTGCTCAAAACTGCAGTAAGGAGATTATAGAGGAAGTAGTGGATGAATGAGTTGTTTTCTGTAAAAGAATCACCCCCCCCCCCCGCTGTTGTTTTTCTATTTCGTTGTGACCTTTCGCGACGCTGCAATCGAAAAATAGCTGCGTGAACTGCGTTCTGTCGATAGCAGCCGTACAAAGGGGGCTAACCAAAACCGTTGTCGGAAATCCTTCATTTTCGCACGAAACTTACCCTTCTCGCTATCAGTTTCATTTTGGCACAAAAACGTTTTTTGGGGGACGCAGTAGGTATAAACTATATGTAGCGCCTGCTTAGGTTTTCACCCCGAGAAGCGAAAAATGCCACTTTCCACATTTTTCGCTCAAAGGGCTTCGATGATGATAACGTGAAAACGTGAACTTTATTTCGATAGAACTGCGACGCTTGTTTTAAACCCACATTTGCAACATACACATTACGAAAAATTATGCCCACAATTATTGAGTAAAGCGACGGCACCTAGGAGAAAAGCAATGCTACAGCTTACAAAAATGCCCCGCAAGCAGAAAACTGCATCTGTCCACGTCAATAAGCATCCAAATATTCAAGCTAGGTGCGTCCAGTATCAGAAAAAAAACTTTCAATAGGTGGCTAGGAGCTCAGCGCTCGAAGGCTAGTGTATTCAAGGCAGAGGCCGCACCGAGCGACGAGTCTGCCTGAGCGGCTTTGAACATAAACGTCACGAAAATTTGCAGTAGTATGAGGAGCCGAACTTTCGTAGTTGTTTCGCACCCTATGATGTGCCCTTTTATTTAAGAACTCCCTTGCCGCAGATAAGTGCGGCGGCTGCTTATGACAATGTTAACATGTGTAGGTATGATGGTGAAACAGTACAAAGCACACGGACAAAGAAATTAACAAAAGACTCAACACAGCGCGGCTTTTCGTGTGCCGTTGCGCTGTTCAGCAAAATACGATGTTCGATCGACTCGCCCATCTGTTCCTGTTGCTTATGTGCTACTGGGGACACAAACCAGCCGGCTAGACACGCCACACACTGCTACCAACACATCACAATAGGTACTACCGGAAACAAAAGATTCCTGGACGCGTCTGCTAGAAAAAAAACTTTTATTGCAGCTCCACCTCGTTACCCAGTCGCGTGATATTGTGAAAAGAGTAAAGAGAAATTTGGCTTTTAATGCCTTCATACAATATCAGACGACTGGGTAGCGAGGTGGAGCTGCGATAAGCGTTTTTCTAGAATTCTCGTCTCGGAAAATTCTGTTCGCGGTAGTACCTATTGTAATGTGTTGGTAGCATTGTGTGGCGTGTTTAGCCGGCTGGCTTGCCTCTGAGTTTCAACACACTGCAGGTGTGAACAGCTCAGCAAGATAAAAAAGAACGATCGTGACATAGTCTCATACCCACATGCTGGGCTAAGAGAAAAGCATACACTTAAAAGAACTGGAAAAAACGGTTTTGAAGTGAATCCATGGGAGCACAGACGTTACATAACCGGACATCATGTTTTATTTTTCTAGCGCCGACGTAGCCGGTGAGTCAGCTTTGGACTTATTTCGGAGTACGTACCACGCCGATAATAAAACAATTAGAGTTATTGAGTTTGTAATTCAAAAAGCTTTTTCAACCCATGCGTGAGTTCTCTTCATATTTAGCCTTTTAATCATGGTTGTTTGGGGTTGGTTTTGCTTTCTTTGAGAACAAAATTTCTGCAGCTTCTGCGTGCCGCAGAACCATTGTACCTGAAGGCAGATGTTTTGCTTTGAGAATGTAAGTGGAAGAAAATTCAGTTCTTTGGACAATAGGTGCATTGTCGGCGTCAGAGCTCCGCACAAACTCCGCGCATGTCCTGTCGTTTTAGCCGAAAACTAGTTCATTGTATTAATGTTATCTTTTGCGCTTTGACATTCGAAGAAATTTCTGGGCGACCTAGAAATATGTTTTCTTCCTTTTCATTGAAATATGTTTTCTTCCTTTTCATTGCATCCGATATATCATTTCATTCGTTAGGTGTAAAGATGTTAAAGGTGCTCTTATTTGCTCGAGGATACCTGAAAAGGCGAGAATATTCGCGGAGAATTAAGGTAGACATTGCCTTGAATAAAAAAATATATCAATTTTCTGCCTTTTCCTTACCGGAAATGTGCGTTTAATTCCCAGTATGAGACAGTCATACGCTGCTCAAGTAATAATGTATCTTGATCGTATTAGTTACAATTTTCATACTTTTAAGTGCCAGATGTTTATTACATTACGGGAAAATAATGAAAGCAAATGGCGGTATAAAAGAGGATAGGACAGGAAATTCCGCTGCAATGTCAGCACCCATTAGGAATATAAGTTATACTGAAGCAAAACGTTTAGCTAAAGGTTTCAATAAAACCGAAGCTGGACTGCTGAAAGTCGTGAATAAGGCAAGAATTCTCGGATTAAAGCAACAGAAGAATTTTTTACTTCAAATTTGCTTAACAGAGCTGCAACTGGCGGCCGCCACCGGATGCTGCAGATGTGACATTAAATCTCCTTCGCTGCTCCACCGAGATGGCAATCCCTAAACACTCGTGGGCCACGCGTTAAATTAATCTCCGTTCGCGCTTCGTATAGCTCTCCGGTTTTTTCTCGGATAACCTTAGTTATAAAGCTTTCGGTACTCCGAAACAGAGTGGTTAAGTACGACTACACCCAAGGCCGCCACCACACAATAATTGCTCGAAGCGCACTTTCCCATACGCTTCTGAGGGATGAAACGCAAGGGAAGCTTTATAACTAAGGCCATCTGAGAAAAAGCGAGGAGGGCGAAGTGGCCGCCGAGGTGGCTCAGTGGTTATGGCGGCTGGCTGCAGACCCGAAAGACACATGCTTCGATCCCGGCCGCGGCGGTCGACTTGCGATGCGGGCGAAAGTCTAGAGGCAGGAGTACTATGCGACGTCTGGGGTCGTTAAAAAACCCCAGGTGTCCAAAATTACCACAGTGTTTCACTACGGCGTCCCTCATAACCCGAGTCGGTTTGGGGCGTTTAACACCGTAAGCCTTTTCTGAGGAATGAAAATTTCCAGGACGATGAAATGCTGCTTCAAAGCCATCACATGTCACCTGGACGGCATTTATTGGCGACTTTTTTTCTGTACAACTTGTCAAAACTTATTGCTGCTGCTGTGCTGAGAAAAGCTAGACATTGCGCTCAAAAGTTAATGTCGAGAATGAAACTGTCCTTATGTGTTTTCAAGAAACGGAAGAGAAGGAGGACCAGGTGCGCATCTGGTAAGAGGACAGGAGGTGAGGTGTTTTTTTTTTAGGAAAATAAATGGCGCTTTAATTTTCTCACATCTCGGTGGACGCCCAAACCGCGCGTTAAGAGAAGGGTAGAAGGCTAGAGTGAAAGAAGAAAAGGAGAAAGAGGGGCTGTAATGTCGGGCTTCGTAATTATTTCGCCACCTGGGGATCTGATACTTGCACTGACGTCGCACAGCACAGGGGCACTTTTGCGTGTCGCCTCATTTCGCACCTTCTGTTCAGTTATCATAAGTTGTGATACTAATCCGACCTACTAATCCACTTTAACCCACCTAATAATATTACTAGTTCACCTTAATCCATTTCCTGGAGTTGGCCTAAGTTCGGAGGTTTGGTGGTCCTTTGGAATCTTAGGGGGTGGGGCAACTTACAAACTTTGGGGGTAATCAGATTTTAAAATTTACAGGTGCCGTATGATTCGTCTAATGCTGGTCACGAGATGTTGATGACACCCAGATCCTCTCAATAGCATTGATAGATTGCAGGGAGTCATCATACCACTACTGCTGCAGTGGTTACGCATTTCGCGACTGCTTCGGGAGCGGTGCAATGCCACCGGAGGGGGAGGGGGGGCTTGTGCCATCCAGGTTACTATTTTCGAGCTCTCGTAAGGCTCGTGTGCAGCGTGACAGTGGAGAGAAGGCAAATAAATTGAAAGTACTTGAATTAATTTCATTTTTACGTTCCACGGCAGGCAGGTTGCTCAGAAGGAGGTAGCTCACCTGGTTGCTCCCTTGCCATGAAGGCCAGGTTGTGATGATGCGGCTATCTAACGTGACCTTCCTTGACCAATCAATAATGTAACTCCCATCGAGCATGGTGAGCAGTTTTTTCACAATCCGTTGGGCAGGTTCCCACCTGCCACGGTGGGCAGTTTTAATGACGTTGCTAGGTCACGTGATATCTCTCGACCTATGAAAGAATTTCGTGATAGAGAGGCAGAATATTTTTTCGAGCCGACAACCTAAGAGCTCTCGCATTTAAAGGTTAAGCTCAGTGCAATGTACCGCAGCGTTTGCCAAAAACCAAATCATCGTAGAAGTGGCAGTTCTGTATATGATTTCATGGCACCAAAGTAAGCGATACGGCAAATATCGACTAGCTTTAGGCCGAAGCGAAGATACTGCCTGCAAGAAAATTGTGATTTTATCAGGAGGAGATTTAGGGTAGAGGAGGATGAAAGAGTTCTTTATGGAGGAATTGAGCAGTCAAGTTTACAAAAAGATGCTGCTCAAATATTTACAACGATGCTAGAAATTATGCGCGTTGAGATTATGGGGGTAAAAGGGTCCGCTGAAGTGAGATGCGAGCACAAAATAAATTTTCCGCAAAGATTTGTAAAAGCTTGCATTGTATTGCTGATTAAATTAACTCTCATTGCTTTATCTTATAAAATCTATAAAGTTATAAATAATATATTTCATTCCTTATGCAGAGTTGTTGATAGAGGCAGGATGGGGAAAGCTTGCACGCCTATGCTCACCGCTTTGTGCACTAAGTAACCTTCGAAGAAACGAGCCATCCTTACTTTGATGTTCTCTGCTCTTTCTCAGTATTGTGCAGCACAATTATCACATCGGTTTTCATCTTTATGTAAAAAAGTTCTGAGTCACATACGTAAGGGACACACCGCTGCGGTGAACCCTCCCGCTAAAGGAAGTCGTATTCCAAGAACTTAAGTCTGAAAATGAGAACAGACAAATGGTTTCCAGCTCTCTCTATGTATGCAGCTAGGCCAAAGAAAATGAAGTTTCTTTTACATAGAAGCTTTTATTTTTGCCTACAATGCCGCAGTTATTTTTCGGACTGCTGAATTTCAATACTTTAACACTGGAAACAGCTTGCTCTCTGCGCGTTCTGCGCTGGTTTCACAGATTTTCTGCCCTATCCTTAGATAATGAACGGAATATATAGAGGTTCAAACACCGTGTGCAAATACTTAGAATCAGTTTGGTCTATGGAAAACGCTGAGTACCACCTGGAAAAGAATGAACTACTTTTGGGTCACGAAATTCTTTTTTTTAAATTACACTCACGATGAAGTCCTGAAAATGATATCTGGTGGTTCTAATAATCTGGCCGCTACAACAATAGGGTAAATTCTGCTCCAAAGGCTGCACCTAACAATATATAAGTATGAGCATATTAATTGGAAGCGATCAACAGTATGACGGTAGGCAGCCCTCCTTCTCCTGCAGTGTGTTCCGGGACACTCGGTCATTTTGGAGAGACGCCATGAAGATGTACTGAGGCAAGCAGACACACCACAAGCAACAGAGAGGTGGTGGTAGTGGTTTTTGTATTCAAATAATAGCAAAAAGGAAGGAAAAGATTTTTTCTAGCCCCAGCACCTGCCATCGATACTGAAGCACCTGAGCTGGGGCAGCGGAAATAAAGGATAGCAGGCAGAATGGAGAAATTAAATGAAAGAGGTGAGAGGACAGGAAGAGAGAATAGGGGGAGAAGTAATATGTACAAACTATTTACACAATAAAAAATGTGCCCAGGTTGTGCGCGTGATTAGTTCATTTTAGAGGAATTAAAACACACGCGCACAGCGCTGTGTTGGCTACAACGGAGAGCACCTTAGCAGGTTTCGGCTGGCCTCATGCGCCTGCCTGGTTTTCTCTTGTCTGCATAACCGAAAGGGACCAATGCTTTGTGGTGTTCTCTACAAAAAGTTTTGGCTGGTGTCTATTCCTCCATGCTGTCTGTCTTTGCGGGCACAGGAGTGGTTGGAGCTAACAAATTTTTTTTCCCTGAATACGGTGTCTGCCGGGAGAGCAGTAGAAATCTTTGAAGTGATTAATCTAAATCATACAGAAGCGGTGGCATGTCCTACCTCCGACATTTAAAGGTAGCTTCTATGAAATAAATGGTTTGCAAAGAAAACCAGCCTTCATACTCCTACATACAGAACATGACAAGCTTGACAGGTTTGCGGAGTGTCATCGCATTATATTGTGAATCCTTTGAGTTACGAAGTTCATAAATGCGTGATTTTATGCTAGTTTGCGATGCACTTTGTAAAGAAATCAGCGCGAAAAAACTAAGATAAAGGACAACGGAGGGGAGACATGAGACGTTTTAAGTTTTTCCCAAAGCTTAGTGGGGCGGCTGCGTATAACAGTGTTAGCATGCGTAGATATGAGTGTGAGGGAGCGCAACGTATCAAAGGCAAAAATATCAACGAAGAACTGAAAACAGCGTCCGCGTTCGTGTGCTGTTCGCTATTAAACAATAATACTGCGTTGGATGACTCGCCCAGCAATTCGTTTCGCTACTGTAGCTACAGAAATGTATTTCTAATTTGATGCCGCGTGTTCAATTAGGTTATTCGCCAACAAATTTCATAACACATTCAAAGGAAGCACGTAAAAAAAAAGAACAAAAGGCAACTACTCTTTCGTATTGCCGTTAATACATTTTAAGCAACAGAAAGATGCACGTACATTTGAGAGAATTAAGAAAGAAATGTTTTCAGATGAATCCATGGCTGCACAGACAGAGCATACATGAACATGACAGTCGCTTTTCATAGGAGCGACGTTGCCGATGAACCAGGCTGTAGCTTATTCAGGAGTACAGCTTTTGTCAGATGTAAAGACACCGGAGGGTTTCCTTCAAAGTCGTGTAGGAGGCTCCGCTAGCGTTCATGGAAATCCTATATATCAGAAGGGGCAGGACCAGAAATCTTCTTAGCTTCAGCTGATCTGCCACTCTGGGGATGCATTACTAGCTACAAGGTGTGGCTCAGAAGCAAATACCCTGGGCTCCGAACTTTTGAAAAAGGATGTAGATGCAATGCCTATTACTCGATTTTTTGCTTTTGGAATGTGTGTAGACATTTGAAGCCTTTATTGGTGAGCCCTCACCGTAATCAGAATTTTCTTGATAATGCTTTGGGCACCTTTTAACGCGAAAACATTTCTAATCCCAATACGAGAAAAGCCGACAGCGTGTGCGTTTTTGTACTCGTAGATGGTACAAAAAATCTCGTGGATGGCATGAGAATGGCGTAACATCTAGAGGCCGTAAGACTCACACAGGAAGTCGAGCTCTACTACTTTAAACAATCCTATACATGTCGTTCTTCTATATACACTCGCCACTGGCCGACCTCTGTGTGGCGCAGGTTTTCCCGACCTTCGTCCGAAAATTGTGATGCAACCATGCGTCGTACAGCGTTCCGGATCGTGTCATACTATTTCTCGTTGCAAATAGCTTACATGTGCTAGTTAAGTTGGACCCTAGCTTTTGATCACCGTTTAATGGTTTGTAGACTTATGGGAGTTTAATGCCCAAAAGTGACTCAGGCCATGAGGGACACTGTGGTGAAGGGATCCGGAAATTTCAACCACGTGAGGTTTTCAAGAGCGTTAGCTCTAACTCATCACGCTTCGAGATTTCCTGGGGTCTGCTACTACCCTTGATCACAGCGCCATCTGTGGCAGCAACTACTCGTGACGTCGCCTACCACCCTGAGATCAAGAGCTATTTGCGGTTGCAACTAGAAAACAGCGCCTCTCGCACTGAGACATGTAACGCAATCTACAATGGCATTGTAGAAACCACCACCTCCCGCGTCCAATGATGACGTCACGGTCCAATACGATGTATAGAGGTAGAATGATGCTAGTATGACATCAGGGGACGAAATGGCGGCACCGTTTCGGTTTATCGAGTCCAAGATGGCGGCAATTAAAATTGGTTGCGCCCTTTCATTCCTTCACCCACCCCCCTCCATTTCACAAAAAGTATCTTAAAACAGGTAGGAAAACTGTCCAGTTACGGGGCGGCAATTAAAATTGGTTGCGCCCTTTCATTCCTTCACCCACCCCCCTCCCTTTCACAAAAAGTATCTTAAGACAGGTAGGAAAACTGTCCAGTTACGGGACCGCTATACGGTTGTGCATTCGTTCCGCTATATATACTGCGGCAACACACGGACACTCATCTGGGGACAGTTGTATACGGAATTTGGTAGGCAAATAAAACCCTATGGTTTATGGTATAGAAATAAGACCACAATTACATAATAGGCCTACATTGTATACATGCGATTACTAATTGAAGCGTTACCATATCGCACCGCAAGCCGAATTCTAGGCCCACCTTGACTCCTCAAACGAAGCAAATTCCGTTTTCGACGCATCTTGAGGTGGTGCAACTCGGCAATCGGTAGACGTGCATCGTAATTTCTCTGATAGATGGCGCTAGGCGTAATCGTTCCACTAGGCGGCGTGCGTGCACGCGTAGCCGCGCGTGATGGCAATCCACCCCGTTCCAAAAGGTATCGCATTCCGTTTCTCGAGACGAGCGGCGCGTTCTTCTTCGCTTTCTTCATCTAGTAAACTAAACAGCTAACGATCGTTACTTCAACGCCTTCCAGACGGTGGTGTCCTTTTTTAACGTGCACTGACATCGTGCAGTACACGGGTCTCTAGAATTTTGCCTCCATCGCAATTCTACCGCCGCGGTCGGAATCGAACCAGCGACACGGATTTGAACCGATGGCATATGCACCTTCAACTGTATGTCTCCCCAGACTTTCGTATCAAAACTATGATGCAACCGTTCGTCGTGCAGTGTTACCTGTGGTGTCATACGCGTTTATGTGTGTGTGTGTGAATGGGTATTAATACAAGGGACAATAATATTTGCGCATTCCCACACGTAAGCAATCTTAAGTGCCTGCGGACATCAGCTCTCTGTGAACGGAATATTGCAGCAGCTTACGCTTGACGCAAAAGTATTGTGCTATTGGTATGACCACAGCAGGTGTTATTCTTTGGGAATCTCAGCGAACAGTTCAATTCTTGAGACATTGTGTACAGTTTAGGTCTGAGTTGCGCACGAGTGCCGCGCTTGTCCTGTATTTTAGCAGGAAAGTAGCCTATTTTTTGCACGCTATTTTTTGCACCGTGCCGCTGCAACAAATATTGACGTGTTAAAATCTATATAAATGGCTTTAACCCTTTGCAGCCCATCCTAGACAATGTCTTTTTAGTTGTTATGTGTTCAGATGTTGAAGGCGCTCTAAATCCACTCGAGGACGCGTCAGTTCGCTCAGAATACTTGCGTGCGAAAATTTAAGGCAGATATTGGCGTCAAAAAAACTTTTTTGAGTCCATTGTGGCTGTTACCTCCTGAGGTTTGTGTTTTGAAATGAAAGTTGCCTATTCACATCTGCAGAATATAGCACTGATTGCACACTATAACTTAGCCACATAACGCTTTTAAAATAAAGCACCTTGGCCATATTAATGAAAATTTTCGTACTTGTAACTCTATTGTTTTTAATAAAATACAAAGAAGAATGATCATAAGAAACAAAGGTAACAGGAAATGGGGCAAGGCCTGCAGCTCAGAAACACAACAAAACACAGCCGCATTTTGGGTATGCCAGTTTTGGTACCATTTTGGGTATTTAAAGGTAGACAAGGAATTATTAAAGTTGAAGTTTTTGTTGAAAACGCAAGGTGAACTACTAAAACTGCTGAATACAGCAGGATTTTAGGGATGCCGAGGCGCTAAAGACATATTTTCCGCTATTTGTTATCGCACCACCGCCACTCGTGATCACTTATAGAAGATGCTTATTTCACGTCACAACACTCCGCTGAACCCGAGAGACTGAAATCCGTAAACGAGCATGACGTACGGTTATAGTCACGCGTGTACATTGTTTTTCTGACTCTGTTTTCATATGGTCGACCGTTGTAAAGTAATGAATTCATTCGGAACGGCGAATGAAAATGGGAATGTACCGCTGCGCCCATAACCGCCACGAAAATGTCATTGCTCGAAGCACGCTTTCGGATACGCTTCTGACGGATAATAAATTTCATGGATGGTACAGTCATGATCAGCCGCAACCAGGTCTGACCTGGACGGCCCAAGCCAGTGGCGCTCTGTACTTTAGAAGGCGTAAGCACTACTCCAAATGAGCCGCATGTCAGGTGCTGCAATGCTTCACTAAGAACGCCGCAGCAGTTCAGCCCGCTGCTTGATTTCGCAGATTAGATCCCGGGAAAGTAGTCTCGTTGCTGCTTTTGAGTCACTGAAAAGTGAAATTTAACTTCTTTAGTATTTTTTAACGTGGTCAGGCATGGGTGTTCGAAGTGATTTGGAAATTGCACTGTCAGAGCGACGCTGATTAAACTTTGTCTAATGACGCTGTTAAGCTTTTTCTCATTGCGCGTCAACAAATAAAGCTTTTAGCGCCAGGATTGCTTCATTTAGTAGACGTTCCGGAACATCACTCTCATCTCATCTTTAAAAAAGAAAAGTTTTGTTGCTATTTTTTCTTTCATCAGAAAAAATATAACTACCGAAACACCGAAAATAAGGAAATAAGCATTGTGTAATTTTTTTGCGCAGTTTACACTATGGCCCTGTTGCACCCCTGTAGGTGCTAGTACACTCCTAGTGAAACCCAGAATAACAAATCAAAAGCATGGTACATCCCGTTTATGCAAGAACTGGAAACCGGGCTGGCAACTTGAAGACGCGCCGGGGTTAGCACGACAAAGATGTAACGTGAGCTGCTTATTAATACGCATAAAAATTTCGTGTTTAATACTTTACCATTTGCTTCCGACAATACGCAAAAGGAAAACAGAGGCTGTCTATTCTCATGCAGGACAAAAAATAAACTAAAGAAAGAGGAGATTTCTGAGGAGTCAACTTGGAGCACTAAGGTTATAATAAAGGGAATATTGTCCGACGTGAATTAGATGTAGCGTTGGGGCGCACATAAGTACAGGGGCGGCTTTTAAGGGATACTGAGGCGCTATTCAGATCAACTTACCTTCTAGGATTCTGAAGTAGACTCGTTGTTGACCCAGTCCCTAGAGTTATTTCTTTGATTTTGGCTAAAACACTGCCGCAATCCCCAATCGAAAGCGCCGTGTTTAAATCTACCACATTAGGCTCGAGCTCAGGAGACAACAGCGAAGAGGGAAACCTCGTCCATGTAGGCCCACGTGACGAGCGTTGAAGAACCGGGGCACTTCGAGCCACCCGAGCGAGCTTTCAGCGAGCGTTGTTTCTCGAGCTGCGTGTGTTGTTCCTCGTGTTGCGTGCGTTGTTGACGTACAAAACGTGTCAGCTGAATTTTGAGGACCACTTTCAACACGAGGTGCTCTTCTGTGTTCGTGTGCACGAACAAGTATATAGCCGCGATGGGGTGTCTTCCACTGTTTCCTACAAGATCACACGATCACAGCGCAGACGGTCGCTGCTGTGAAGAGGGAGAATTTCACGCCCACCAATGCAAGCTTAATCTGTTCGAAGCACTTTCGTTAGAGCGGCTGCATGTAGAGCGTTCTCCAACGTGATCTAGTGGAATTTATGTCACGGCTGAACCATGACACGCTTCTTAAATTTTCTCGCGTATGAGATGCGTGTCACCACTGCCAAGATGCGCCTCTGGTAAAAGACGTACCTTCTGATTCTAATTTCATTTCTTTGCGACAGTGCAAGTCTCTTTTTGTGTTGACTGCGATCAGTGCATCCATGGGGATAGACCCCGCGCTTGGACGGACAGACAGCTTCAGCGTGTGGCTGCATCCGCAGGTCTCCTTTTTCGACGCAAGAGGACACACTGCAGGACTCTGCTAATTGTAGGGTAATCCATCAGCGGCATGATTATTCGCATGCGGACATGATATTGAGAGGTGCCCACTGCTGTGTTGGAGGTCGTGGTGGCACTGCGAGATGCGTTCCCGCATGGAAGGCGCCTGACATGCCCATGGAGTCCCTGGATAAGCCTTAGACAGGCTAAGGAACGTGTCGCTCTCCTCAGCACAGGCGCGGCCATACCTCCTGGGGCGGTCTGACCAATGTTCGTTTGGTGGTGGCGGAAAGCCTTTATGGGCAGATACAGTTACAGAAGGTTATGCATGAGCTGACCCAGAGGGGGCCAGCCCTTATAAGTACTAGGTGAAGGCCTCTAGTTCGGGACCCTAGTGGCGACGGCGGCCGCGCCGGCGGCTCGTCTGGCCAAGGCCCGTTGGGCCTGCAGGTCATAGCAGCCGAGAAAGGTCGCCTCACAGTCCTTCAGGGTTGGGTTGGGGTTAGGGGGGATAGCAGTTTGGAGGAGCAGGCCAACACGATGTGGTAGATGTGCGAAGACTTCTCCGCACAGTGCGGACAGCTGCCCGAGAAAGAAGGGTCGAAGTGTTTGAGAGCTGCCGGGCACAGCAAATTATTAGTGTACGGGCGAAGCAGATTGCTCTCTCAATGTTCGGTTCGACGCGTCCACGCCAGCATGCATCAAAACTATTCATATGCGGCAACTTCTCATTCCACTCGTTTCTGTCCAATCACTAACCATCGCTAACGTGGTTAAAACGAAAACATTCAAGAGAGGTCTGTCTGGTTTGAGATGCAAATTATAGTGACAAATGAACATCAACCAAGTTCTTGTAAAAAGCACGACGTTCCGAAACCTTTCTTGGTTTCATCGTCAAGTTGTGACTTCGGGCGAGTGGCAGGTTGGCTTTTAAACGCTCATATAATTTCCTTAAGGTCACTGATTTTAAACTGTATATTTAAGAAGAGGGAAGGGTTCTGAGGGAGCGAAATGAACATGGAATATTCGCTGAGCGCAACCAACCAAAAAACGCGACGACCCCGAACAAAAAAAAAGCAACAACGAAGGCCGCGACCCGCACACACATAGCGCGCGCACAAGCTCGCAAAGCGATTTGGTCTTCGAATCGTGGGGAGCCAATAACTATCCGGACTCATGATCTAAAGAACGATGAAAGAACTATAAAATACATATAAGAATAAATAATCAAGTTCTTTTGCCAAGGTACTGATAAGTCTGAACTAAATGGCGGGCTCTTCATGCCAAGCCTGCTCAGCCTCCCGCAGTTACTACACTCTAAAATAAAATGTGTAAATAAGGGATAACGTCACAATTTAAGCTGCCTGAAGACGTGTGGTCTAACTATACTCTCCTCTGATACCAACGTGTATGTCGTAAGTGTCGCAAAATTTGCAGTCTTTATACTCATTTAGTCCAGCGTAGAAGCAGCTGTCGTTTCGAAGAACGCGGCTCTCCCTTTGTTCGCGCGAAAGAGCTGGCATGAACACAGGGACAGCTGCACAAGCGCGATGACTGTCGCTTCGTTGGGGAGGGGATTTGGCTCTGTCTTCTGCTGCCCTCTGCGGGGATCACTGCTCAAAGCAAGGGGAGGAGGGTGAGGACGGAGGGTGGGGGATGGGGTTCGTGAAGGAAGCCAAAGCCAACACCAGGCAGCCAACAGGGCAGCCTGGCAGGAAAATCCTGTGAGGCGAGGACTACTAGTAATGAAGCCCCAAGGGGATGTTTTACTAGGACATTGTACTCTCCGGAGCACTCGACGACAGGCAGCGACTATCCGACGTGCGTGGGGAGGTTTAACCACATGAGTAGCTTTGGGCCGCCTTGCTTGAGGTGTACGTCTCGCACCACGAATTGACCGCTGTAACGGATGCCACACTTAAGGCACTGACAATGCACTGTAGCATAAGCAGAGCAGAGAAGGTCAACTGCACTGCACAGAACGAGATTGCTCCGTCACACTGAGATGAGAGTACTGACGAAGGACACGTTTGCACACTGTCCATTTATCTGTGGCACTACAGTAGGAATGAAATTAAGCACCTGCACACTGTAATGTGACCGGAGAGAATGAACGTGCGAATGTACACACACGTTACACTGTTCGACTATAAGGAATTGCACTGTTGAATGTCAAGAAGCAATGAGGGAGAGAACGAATGTACAACACGCACACATAGTGTCAATGCATTCTGGCATTAGGTAAAATGTCACTATGCAGTGGCACAAAAGGAAGTCATTATGCAATGTCAGACTGTACAGTCTAGGAAGAAATGAATGCAGAACATGCACAAGCAGTCGTTACGCTGCGAGACTATAAGGAATGTCAATATAGATTGTAAAGGCACGCACATTTACAGTCATTGCGGAGTTGGACTATAAGGAATGCCACTGTTGAATGTCGAAGAGGACATAGACGGAAGGAATGCACGTATGACGTGCGCATACACTGTCATAGACTGTGGCTCTACGTAAACAGTCATTTTGCACTGGCGCAAAGGGAAGCCACTATTCGAGATGTCCTGTCATACTGCACAGTGAGTGAACTGAATGTAGAACATGAACAAGCACAGCCATTGCTCAGTGACGCAGTAAGAAATGTCACTTTGAGCAGTCCCAAAACACAATAAAGTCATAATGGGTATACTACATGCATATACACAGTTATTGTACTATGGCAAAAAGGCGACTGTCGCTATGAATTGTCAAAATGCGCTGTTTTTAAAGAAAGCAATGTGCCAAAAGCTTGCATGCTGGGAAAATGCACGGAAGCACTACAATTAAATTCACAAATTGCTGCCACACTAGGGTGAGATGGAAGGAGTGTGTGTACGACATACAGGATCACACTGCACAGTGGTGCATGAATATACACAACACAGACACACACTGCCATTGCACTGTGATACAGAGGAAAGTCACGAAGAGCTGTCGTACTGAAATGTGACACGATGAGGACAGGTACGACATGGTATGCATTTGGTAAACACTTGAACTGTGATGGGTGGTATCTGTGTGTTTATAAAGGAAAAAAAAATATTTTTGATGGAAAGTGAAGAAATGTTTATAGGACCCAGGAGAAACTTGCATCGTCAAGGAAGGTGAAGACATGTTGGCAAGGAAGAAGGATCTGCCGCTTGTGGAAGAGAAGGCGAGTCTCAGTTTCTGTAGGCAAACCAAGTCGTCGATAGCTATGGGGTAATATTTTTCGTTGTCCATCAAATCCAGGGAAGGCAAGGCGGACTTGACCGAGAGTCTGGGATTCGCCTCATTGTGAAGAGTTAGGGTAAGGCACTAAGCCGTAACTGAATTTCCGAGACCTTATTCAAGGGCAGCCAATTCGGAGGCGAAGCAGAAGAGAGCGTTCCCGATTGGTAAGGGTGGTATGGAGGCGGTTGAACGAAAGACCTGCAGAGACTGTGGAGACAGGTTGATAAAAGAGTACATTGTTTCGAAAATACCGTTTAGGGTAATCGAGTATTACGATTGCTGATGATACTTCACGGGAGGCTGAATGCGCACACTTGTCCAGAGCATCGACCTCTTCGATGCCCGGTGTTCAGGAGTGGGAAGGGAACCACTGGAGGGCAATGCCTAGCCCGGTATCCTATAAAGTCACATGGCGGGCCTCAAGGAGAGCCGTAATTGGGGAGATATGTTTTGACCGTTGCAGGCTCACGAGAGCTGTCTTGAATTCATACAGGATGGAGACAGAACACTGGGGGCGGTCCTGTTCAATCAGATAAGCAGCAAGATGGAGAGCAGCTATCTCTAAGCCAGCTGAGCTGGCTGGAAAGCAGAATCGACCAGTTCCGGAGATATTTACCGAGCGAATTGAACAGGGAGCAGTTGCCTGCCCTGTATGAGGGATGACAGACCCGCCTGCGGAATTGACGAGCCTGTTATGAAGTTCTTCGTGTAGGTGATTGGCAACAGCCTGTTGGAGGTGAGCAGCTGGGGTACGACGGGCATGACGAGAACAGACAAGCGCCCTGAAGTGCACACCCGTTTGCACTGCGGCAAAGAGGGCTTCATGATGTCGCTGTCTGAAAAGAGCAAGAACGTGAGGCTGGCTTTTTTCCATCATCTTAAAAAACAAAACAAAAGAACCGTCGGGCAATATGTGCGTGCGACTGACCCAAAGCAAGCCACTACTCACCCCCCCCTCCTTCCTGCTTCTCCCACAACTTCCGCCGCAAGCGGTGCCTGAGCTTGGAGTAAGGCAGCACACAAAATGGAAAGAGGGGAAAAGCGGCACCCTGCTCTGCAAAAAAGTATCAGTCTGGCAAAATGGTGAGAGGAAGGGAAAGGCGCAAAGACGCTAAAGTTGAAATTTTGACTACATATAACCTCAGCGTTTTAATAAGCGTTTTAGAAGAAAAAATTCTTGCTGGAGAGTACTCGTGAAGGGGCCTCCTTTAACATCCCAGACACATCGCGCCTTTACTGGGAACTGCTTCGAGAGCCTCTTTAAGGAGACGAATATGCGTAATGATTGGGGTACAGTGTGAGAGGCGCAGATATGAGGTGAGGCCGGTCTGGCCTAATCAAAAAACAAGGGCGCTAGTAATTCAACAAGCATATTTATAGGCATTTTTTGCAGGCGGACGAGCCAACCAGGCACAGAAAAACGATCCTACTCGAAGATAGAAATGCCGACACGAGAAGTGCGTGCGACCATGGACTAGAACAACTGCGAGGGTGGCAAAGAACTTGTGCTGGAACAACGGTGCAAGAATACATTTAGGAGTTGACACTTCGCCCGACGGCGTGACCAGATCTTGTTCATCGCTCCTCCTGGTTCTTTTGAACGCGGACAGGTGGGGTAAAGCGATGTAGGCTTGTCAAGTCACCGAGCTGCAGCGGCTGTAGTGCAGGTATTGCGGGATCGCTCCGTACCCCGGCGTGTACGTGTGCTTGTTAAAGTGCAGCAAGGCACAGAAGGATAGAAACTGCTTTCGATATCGTTTCATTTCCCGCTGCTTCGTCTTCTGCTTGCTGGGACTGCATGAATGGTCGGAACATACTAGCGAGTACGCGGCCCTGTGGTCCTTCAGAGCTCGTTACCGAAATAGATCACCGGCAAAACGATTTTCGAAAACGACCTTTATTAAAAACGCACAAATGTATTTAACTCAAATTACCACACAACTGGTCGCCAAAAACAATGACATTACGTTAAAGTTACTTCCGGAAAGTTATGTAATTACTATTAAATCGCTTATTGGTTTTCGTACATGCAAAAACCAAAATGAAGGGAGTAATAAAGAAACACCAGCCTTTCTGGACGCAAGCATTATATAGACTTCCTGCCAGATTCCGTTCCAGCCAACTCTTCTCCCATCTTCTTTTCGTCTTGCGCGGGCCTTTAAAAACGTAAGGCACCATCAACAAAACAAATAACACAGAAGCATGGCCGAACACTTGACACACTGTGCTCAAGAAAGTAACGAGCGGTGGATGAACTCAATGCTTTGCTGCCCGGAGCTGTCTTCACCCTTATGAGTTTCTAAAGACGGCTGTTCATTGCCTCGTTGGTGCCAGAATCAACCTCGGCAGCCTGCGCTCGGTAATAATCGTGCTATACGCCTCACCTCCGGTTCCCCCTGACTCTTCGTGGTGGCGATTGTAGCCAGGCGCCACTCTGCCCTTAGCCGACGTAACCTTTGCAGCACTTAGGAGTGCCTAGGTGCGCTCTCTACTGACTAGTTTCGATCTGCGACGTGCGCCGCCTGTCCCTTCGGCGGCCAAAGCAAAACCTTGAGTCTTGCTACTTGGGGGACGGCAATGCGAAATGTGCACTTTGTCGTCATTTTTGCCAAAAGTCTTGTATTACTACTGTTTGTGTTTCGATCTGGAAACACTACGTGGGAACACTTTTTACGGAGAAGGATATGCTGCTTTGGCCCCCATTTTTGCCTTAAACGGCAAAGTTTCGATAGCGCTCCGATCCTTCCGACCGCACCGCACCTCGAACCTCGTGGCCCGAGTATCACCGTGAATTAGCGGCAGCGGCAAACGTGGCCTAGGCCTTGGTGAAGACTCATGCTTGGGTCGTCGTTTCGGAATCACACCCTCTTTTTACGAGCCCCCTTTCTTCGCTGCAAAGCGCAGGAGCGCTTTGCTGCGAATAAAACTTGCGGAAAACTGAATATTAAGCAGGGGCTGAGTGAGCCTGTGTTCAGATTTGATATTTTCGAAAGTTTGCTCCGTCATAAGCTGCAGGAGCGCAGAAAACGCGGCCGTCACACACGCTAGCTGATGTTTTGGCTCGCTGTACATTCACACATTGTTTGAGCAGTGTAAAATGATTGGTTATCAGGAAATGAAAGGTGCGGTCACTGTGCCTATTTTCGTTGGATTCCTCCACCTCTTAATGAAGGAAGGGATAAAGGAGGGAGTGAAAGAAGAAAGGAAGAGAGAGGTGCCGTATTGGAGGGCTCCGGAAAAATTTCAACCACCTGGTTATCTTTAACGTGCACTGACATCGCGCCGCCATGGTCGCTTTCGAACCCGGGGACTCCGGATCAGTAGCCGAACGCCTTGACCACTGAGCCACCGCTGCGGTCAGTGTAATGAGTCGACGCTGTGACTAGATGGGGCCCGCCTTGCAGGGAAATTGGTAAACTTGGGCGACCTCGTTTTTTGATGTGCACATAATGCACGACGGAAAATTAATTTGCGTAATTGCTCCTGATGTTCTTCCCGCCAAGCTCATTATGTACGACGACACCGACGACGCTGAGCGCTTGACTATCTCAAGGAAAGGTCGACGTGCAGAAGAGATAGCATATTTTCGTGGCTGTAAATTTGACTTGATGGGTGTTGGTTGAGAAGAATTTCTGTTGGCCTTCTAAAAGGACAATGTTGCCCTCAAAAACGTTGTGCCTCAAAATTTTTTCACCGAGAATTCGAAAGTCGTGCGGATTATATAGCTGTACATTTGTTAGAAACTTTGTCGGTGTACGATCTGCCTTTTATACTCTTATGTTTTGTGGCACCAAAATGTACAGCGGAGGCTGAACTGCTGGAGGCCATGAAATCGTCGAGCGAAAATGACTGCTCTGCTGTCGTGGCATCTCGCATCTAGTCTGTCTACGTAGACGCTTCTTACCGCGATTCTCAGAACTGAAATATTCTCTCTGCTTTGGGGATTCACCGGCGCCGAAGTAATAGGCTAGCAGGCTCCGATGGAGCCTTAAGAAGTGGCAGTCGATAAGGGAAGTCAGCTAGCCCGATTTTCAATTTACTGACATAATCACGAAAACTTTGTGCAAAAGAAGACTGAACACGAGGCAGATATACGCACGTACACGCGAGCGCACAGAATGCACGTTGAATTCAGTGTGTGTACGCCTTTCTGCCTCGTGTTGTGACTGGTTTGCGCGAAGTTTTCTTGATTATGTCGCTTCACCAATTGACACAACAAGCGGCGGTCGAATATCGCCTCCATCGAAATTCGACCGCCGCAGCCGGGATAGAACCCGCGTCTTCGGGTCAGCAGCCGAGCACCATAACCACTGAGCCACCGCGGCGGCCAAGTTTTGCATATATGTGTTGCATCTCACAGACAAAATCAAGACAAATGTATTCGCGTACAATGGCATCCCCCGTACAGGCCAACATGTTTGAAAACATATACAGCAAAAGGAAAAACAAACCACATTTCTGGTCCAGTTTAGGCAATTCTCACTCAGGACGTTCAGACATATAAAAGAATCATAAAAACCTAGCACAAAAACAAGTATGCTGCAAGATAATAGGAAACGCTTACATTACAAAATTTGTCTTCTTTTTTCGAATTTGGAGACCGTTGTTTGTCATTAAAAATTCTTTGCATTGTTTTCTAGTCATGGTGCTCTAATCTATATGCCTCTTTTCAAGGATATTTAGCAGGAATGGTACACGATGTTGCAACCTGTTAAAACTATTATTGGTTCGGGAAAATGAAAAATCCCATATTTCTCTTTGCCTTACGTTGTACGTCAGCTGCAATATATTTTCAGGCGGCTCATTCGAAGAAAATGCTCATTTGTGTGTTTTAAGCTGCTCTTGTATTTTAAGAACAGGTTAAATATGACAGTAAGGACATGAAGTGATTGAAACAAATCCCGCGTATGGGAATCGTAAGGGGAATATGCAATATGGCGGATAGCTCTTTTATGTATTAAAAGTAATTTATGAATGTTTGTTCGAGATGTCCCTGTCACGGATCTCCCCGGAGAACACTCGGACTGAAAGAATGGACTAGGCGACAGGTGTACCCACACAAACGCACATTTAATACACCCTACGTGACACACACTAGAACACAAAACTAACAAAACTAACTCAAAACACAAATACTATAAATACACACCACCCGGGAACGCTGCTACCAGCGTCTACTACTAGCGTTCTACTATTCGTGGTCGACGTTCGTGCTCACGGTTGGCTTGGTGCGGCTGCGGCGTTGTATGGATCCAGTAGCTTGCGTCGAGGCGGCGTTCGACGTGCTTGGGCTGGCGTCGCTGGCGGTGTCGCTGGCTGCGTAGTACAAGCTCCCGGTCCAAGCGCCCGTGGAGGTGATGCCGGTGTTGTTGGCGTTGGGGGCACCACCCGGATGGGTGGCAACAGCGCTGCAGACACCCCTGGCCGTAGCAGGTGGTAGCGTCCTCCGTTGATTCCTCGTAACGGGCTCAGGCACGGCAGGATGTTCACGATGCGAAACCGTAGAATGCGAGCTCACCGGAGCAGTAGCCGGCGTCGCTCTCTTCCAGCCGATGTGTCCCTGACCTGCCGGAGCCCCCGCTTCTCTGCTGTTCCCCCCATGCCTCACTCTTCCTCGCCATTTTATAGCCTTGGCGTTAGTACACGTAAGCCTTGTCGTCGTCTTCTCTTCTCCATCAATCATCTCTCTCTCCACCTCACCGAATGCTTCTCCACCAATCATCTCTCTCCACCTCACCGAATGCTTCTTCATCTTCTTTATTCTTCGGTTTATCCACGTCGTCGTCTTCACATCTCTTTCCTTTAGAATTTAATTTAGGCTCGTTAATATATGTGACAAGGGCCACATCTCTGAAGAGTTTTTCCATGAAAAACTGCTCATTTCATCCTCATCTTCAAGCCGTCCAGCCAACCGACTATCTTCTGTGGCGATTCTGGACCCACCACACACCACATCGCAGATGTCCAGCACACACTATGAGGACGCCACTAACATAGCACACCAAACTGCGTTTTCAGAACACTAACACACCACGGCCGTTGTCCGTACAGAGTCCTTAATAAACATGTTGGTGTCCGCAACACACTTCCTTGTATAATCACATAACACCAACAGCAGCAGCAACAACAAGATAAATCCCAAAGATACAATAACACAGCACCAGCAACAAGAAGATAAATCCCAGATATACATTAACACAGCAACAGCGACAGGATACATCCCAGAGATATCTATAGCTGTTCAGTTGGCTCGACTCATGAAATCCGCCCCAACGTTACCTCTGCCTTTAATATATTCTACCTGAAATGAGTATTATTGCAAGGCCAAACTGCATCTCATGACTTTACTGTTGTTCATTTTGGCCTTGGTTAAGTATTCAAGCAGTTGATGATCTGTTTGAATACTGAAATCTCTCTCATAAAGATAAATGTGGAATTTTTTACCGCCAACACCACCGCCAAACATACCTTTTTAACAATGGAGTAGTTGCGTTCACTAGCCCGTAATCTCTTGCTTGCAAAAAATACCGGATGTAGCATGCGATTCTCTTTTTGCATTTTGCAAGTGTATGGCTCCTAAAGCTCGGTCTGATGCATCAGTGTGAAGCAAACTCTTTATCCTGATTCGGGGCAAGCAGTACGGGCGGTTTTGCCATATGCCATTTTAACATGACGAATGCATTTTCATGTTCAGCAGTTCAATTCAGCTCATTGCTTGACACCTTAGAGAGTTCAACATGCGGGTCGGCTATGTGGGCATAATCGGGAATAAAATCCCTGTAGTATCCCGCTTACCCCAGGAATGACTATACCTCTTTCTTGGTCGCCGGTGTCTTGGCCCGCTGTATTTTGTCCAAGATGTCGTCTTTCGTCGCGATGCGGCCCATCCCCAACTTGTGTTCGAGAAAAAAAATGGCTTCAAAGCCCACCTCACATTTTGCCGGTTTTAAGGTCAACCTGGCTTGCTGAATTATATCAAATAGTTTTCCAGCGTAATTACATGCTCTTGCCACGTATCTGTTGCCATAAGGATGTCATCAATATAGTGGTTTACATTTTGGAGCCCATCCAAAATCTTTCTCATCAGCTTCATAAATATTGCAGATGCTGTGTGCCCTTAAACTGGAATAAACCCGCCGAGCACGAAAAAGCAGTCTTCTCTTTGTACGAATCTTCCATTGTTATTTGCCAATACCATTTAGCTAAGTAAAATTTAGAAAAAAACAACCTTTTGTGAGCCACCTTAGCGAACACCACGTCCGCTATTGGTATGGGTTCTGCATCGGGTGCTATGATGTCATTTATCCGACGAAAATATAAACACAGTCGGTTAGTACCATCGGGTTTTTTGACAACAAGATGACAACTAGATTGTCAACTAGAGCTCTCAATCAAACCAAGCTCCAACATATCCCGCACCTCGTTTTCAATTGATTCTTGAACTGCTAAAGGCTGTGGGTATTGCTTCACGCTGATTGGTCTGTCTGTAGATTGGTCTAGTCTGCAACATATGACATCCGTTTTCCCCGCACATCCGAAAACACATCCCCTTTGCATTGGAGTAGGGCCTTTATCTGTGACCTTCAGTCTTCATTCAAATTGGGGTTTATTAGCACCTTATCTGATCCTAGAGTTTTCTTCCCACTGCAAGTGGGCACCTCGACAACATCACCTGTCTCCTCGGCTACTACCGAGCATGCTACCTTGGGGGCGCACTGTAGAGGAACTCCTTCTTCGTACTTTTTCAACATGTTTGCATGGAAGACCTCCTTGGGGTTATTTATCAGTAACTCATAATCCATGTCATTTTTCTTCTGCGTCACAAGGTAAGGGTCCTTCCACTTCATCAGTAACTTATTATGATCTGTGGGTAGCAGGATGAGAACCTTGTCGCCCGGATTCATGTTCTTGTCAGTGGCTTTCTTGTCATAGTAGCCCTTATAGCGTTCGCGCGCTCTTTCCAGGCCTTGATGTGCAAGCATGCATGTTTCTTCCAACTTCGCCCGCAACTCAATGACATATGTGTATGTTGTCTTGAGATCCGATGCAATCTCCTTATTAGCCCACAGCTCTTTGAGTATTGTAAGTGGACCTCTAACGGTTCTCCCACACAACATCTCGAAGGGCGAGACGCCAAGGCTCGTTTGTGGTACTTCGCGGTAAGCGAACAAAATAGCTGGGAGATTATCCCAATCAGTAGGTCTTTCCTGGCACATTTTCTTGATCATATTTTGAGGGTGCCGTTGAACCGCTCTACAAGTCCATTACACATGGGATCGTAAGGCATCGTAACTGCCTTACTGACAAAATGCGGTTAACCTCCTTCATTAGTTCCGATGTGAAGTTCGAGCCCCGGTCACTGAAAACTTCCCTCAGGAACCCATAACGCGAAAACATTTCCACAAGACCCTCCGCCACTTGGATATTGGCAATAGTTCTCAGTAGATTAACGTCAGGATAACGAGTGGCCACGTCAACGAGAGTAAGCACATATCTATCGCCTTTAGCGGATACGGGAGAGATTGGCCCCACAATGTCAATAGCCACTCGCTGAAACGGTAGGTTGATGGCTGGCATCTTGCCTAGAGGTCGGGGCCAACTCTTACCTTCGGAACTATGCACTGGCACACGTCACATGAGCGAACAAAGCGCTTAACGTCACCCTGAACACCTGGCCAAAAGAACTGCTCGGTGATCCCAGACAGCGTTTTTTGAACACCCCGGTGTCCGGCCCCTAAGCCTAGCACGGTCTCTCACATACCTCTCGGTAACACCAGCTGTTGGACCCGCCTTCCAGAACTAAATATGCATTCCCTGTGCAGAATACCATTTACCAATTGATATTCGAATGACGTACGACTCTTCTTTTTCACTTTTTCCCCGACTCTTTCGAAGCAGGCCATCAAGCTCGGGTCTTCTTTTTGTCTAATTGCAATTTCGCCCGGTGTTACGCTCAGGCACATCGTAACAGGAGCAGAGAGCGGACGCTGCGTTGCTCGGGCTGTCGCTTGAGCTCTTGTCTCCACTGCCGACGAGAAACTGACTGCACCCGTCTGAGCTGTCGCGGGCCTTTCCTCGTTTGGATGTTCTTCGCAGTCGAGCATCCTCCACTCGGGATCGGGGTCTTCGACACTTCTTGCACCCGTAATGTTTCCCAAGATGAGATCGCAGATGATTTGATCTACGCATTTCGGCACTACCAGCCCAGTAATATGGCGTGGACACTAGAATCCTGGCTTCAGGAAGGTAACTTACTGTGCTATCTACAAGAGTGACGGCCAACGCTTCCCCTGTAAGATCCTCGTCCTTCACTAGGCTTCTCCGAACCAAAACTGTGTTGGCTCCGCTGTCCGTGAGAACCAATATAGGACGGTCCCCTATTTGCCCAACCACCACCAGCATTGCTGCTTTCGACTTGGGTGTTCCATTCACCGTTCCATATCCCACCGGCGTTTGCTCTCCTTTTAGCTGTGGAAAGTCAGGAGGTGTGACAAGTTCTGCCCGAAAGTCGACAACGCATGCGGCTCGGTCCTGTGTTCGTTATCGGCACTCATCCATAGTGTGATCCCACCTCTTACAGCCTTGACACACAACCTGTGTCTTTTGGGCAGCGCTACTAGTCCGACAGCCAGCTGCACCGTGTTCAACCTTGCCGCAGAGAAAACACCTTACTGGCGCCTTAGATGCACCGCCATATGCTCTTGGTTTTGCCGCATCTGTCTCTAGGATCATTTGAGTTTCCTCCATTGCCTTACTCACATTTCTCAGCCCTTGAGCCTCGAAGAATTGGTCTGCAGTGTCGGCGAACTCTTCCATTGAACACAACTTTCTTTCAGGAATAGCGCTAGCTTTGAGCTGCAACACGCTGAAAATTGCTCTGTGACCAGCTTGTCACGCACCCATTCAAAACTCTTTTCTGTGTTTGATATATCAAGCCACCTAACAAAATATTTGGTCAGCCTGCCGGCAAACTGCTTAGCGGTTTCAGAATCCTCAGGTTTCGCCGTGCGAAATCTCTCACGAAAACCTTCTGCCGTAAGCCTGAATCTTTGGAGGAGCGCCTTTTTGACTTTCTCGTAGTCCATGGAATCAGCAGCAGGCATCCTTCCAAACACATTCAGCGCCTCTCCGACTAGACACATGCTCAATGCCATGGCCCATTCACTGCGCTCCCAGCCTTGCCCCAAAGCTATCCGCTCAAATCGTTGCAGATATGCGTCCAGATCATCTCTTTGTCAACGAAAGGAGCCATCAGCTTCCTTGGACAAATTCTTGCCGGTCTAGGATATTCTCTACCCGCTAAGGAACGCTGATCACTGTCCGTGATCTCCTCATATCCTCCCGCGACATGCACCTGTTTCCACAAAAGAAACTCTTTCCCCCGTTCTATCCTTATTTTCTCCTGTCTTCTGCCTCGCGAGCTCTTCTAGCCTCTCGTTCTTCTGCCTCGCGAGCTCTCATTTGCTTCGCGAGCTATTCTATCCTCGCGCTCTTCTGCTTCGCGAGCGTCTGCGCGTGCTTGCGCCCTTTCCTCTCTCTGCCTATCTGCCTCCTCTCTCTGCCTCTTTGCCTCCTCTTTCTTCCTCTTTCTTTCCTCGTCATAGCGACGCATCGCCTCTTCCTTGCTTAACCCTAGCTTGAGCGCCAGTTCTAACGTTTTTGCCAGATCCAAACTTTCTGCCGTCGAGAGATCGGAAAGATGCGAGACAAAGCAAAAAGAAAAAGGAAATGAATCCTGGCAGGCTCGCCACTTATCTTTGTGACGGATCTGCCCGGTATTGCGATTCAGGTAGCGTGACTGGGCCGGAGAAGAGGCGAGGACGATCGCAGGAAGAAAACTTGGAAAACTTTATACAAAGCATATTTGCATAATGTACAAGTAAGGGCAACTGAGAGTGCCTCTCAGTAAAGGGAGCTTCTTAGCAGTCGGGAGTCTCATCCAGCAAAGGGTAACTCTCAAGAGGGGGGGGGGGGGGGCTCTCTTTGGTACCAAAGCAGCAGCTCGTTAAATACTCTTCGTATTCCCCAGATCCCTAGCTGGGGAATACAGTTCAAAGAATGATGTCCAATCACACTATGACACTGATGGCACCACCCATGGCAGGGCGGTCCTGATGTTCTCTCGCAGCTCGGTCGAGGGAAAGGGAACAGGACCCGGTCACGTTGTCGTCCACGCGGCCTCCATGTGGGCGCGCACCTGTGTCCGGACCGCACCCATGTTGACCCGGAAGTCGCCTGCGTGACACAGGAATGCAGGCTGTCTACCAGCAGGGGTTGAAAGATCTTGTACTGATGACCGGAACGCGGAACCTCAGTCGAAGGCGCGGCACTCGGGCAATTGTTCAACCCCAGCGTGACTGAAGAGGGCAACACTGATCATGTACTTCCTCGTCTGATGACCGGAACGAATACGTGGGGAAGCTATTATCGTCGCTGCACCCGATGTTCCTGCAGCCACGTTTCTTCCAGAGGACTCATTCACCTTCGCGGTGGTTTTAGGGAATCCTCCCCCATGTCTAACTTCGCCGAACTCAACAGCAGGAAGGGAACGCGAGCACAACAGTACCCCCACCGCCAGATATTGTGCCCGGAAGAGGAACTGCTCGCACGTAGCTCGTCTGACTGGGCGTGCTCTTTGGGAGTGTTCTGATGACCTTCAGTGCCGAAGCTCGGCATCGCTTCCCCTCGTCAGATGGCCGTTTTGGGAAATTCTCTGCAATGCTAGCCAAAAAGGGATCACAGACGCCAAACCACACCCGACAAAACCAAGCGCCCTCAGAACCCACTCATCCCGCCAGACCAAAACTCAGTGCCAAAATTGCACTTAGCAAAAACCTACAACTAAAACTTGAAGAGATCTTATGTTTTGCCTGAATGAACACATGGTGTCTCCCGACGAGGAGTTTACACATTGCACCTGTTCAAGGCGTGTGCTCTAGATCGAGGTGCACTCGGAAGGAAAAAAAATTCGCTAAATGAAATCAGGTTGGTGCTAAGAGGGCACGCGGTATGGGAATAGGTGACTGGTTTTGGCCGACGTGGCGTTCAATTTTGACCCCCCCCCCCCCAATACCTCAAAGTCAAGGTACGCTACACCACTCGTTCTTACTTATCCTTGTCCGAAAGAAGGAAAACGTACGCCTAGGTATGTTACCTGGTTATGAACAACATTATTGCAAAGAAAGTGGGAGATATACTGTCTCCCTTAGGAAGAGAATATGAAATAAATCTCCAAAAATAAAAATTTCGGAGACATCCCCTTTTGGTAAAATCTTTACCAGCTAAAAGGCTCGGCTTAGCCCGTCGGCATTTGTGTGGAGCTTGCCTTTCTTGTTACGAACCTCGAAGCTTTGGTTCTGGGGTGCCAGGCTTTACCTCAGTAGACGACCATTTTTGGGCGACATATTGTGCAGCCAAGTCAAAGGGCAATGGCGCGTTTCTACTGTGAAACGGGACCCGGAGACGTAGCATGCCAGTTTGTCAATAGCCCAAACGAGGCATGCGCATTCTTTTTCAGACATGCTATACGCCTCTTCTCGCGTGCTGAGCTTGCGGCTCAAGTAATGGACCGGCCGTGTGTGCCTGCCATCGCTTTCCTGGCAAGGAATAGCGCCTAACCCGCAGTCGCTGGCATCACATTGTATGACAAAGGGTTTCGAGAAATCTGGCGCGGTCAGTATTGGGCGCTCGCTTAGGGCCGTTTTCAGACTCTGAAATGCCTTCTCTTTTTTTTGGTCCCCAAAAAGATTGGTACGCTCACTTTTTTCAGCGCGTCGGTCAGGAGGCTTTACAGGAGTTCTTTACAGGAGTTCTTTACATAATGTTGATAATAGCCTGCTAGGCCGAGGAAAACCCCGAGTTCTGATTTTGTAGTTGGGCGACGGTACTCCACCATGGCAGCCACTTTGAATTCTGCACGCCTGCGTTGGCCTCGTCCAACCACGTGCCCACGATAATTCACTTCAGCGTACCACAGGTGGCAATTTCCCGCCCTTACCATTAAACCAGCCTCAAGCAGTCGGCTCAGCACAATACGCAGGCGTTTAATGAGCTCCTCCCAGTTTTGTGAGAAAATGGCCATGTCGTCAAGGTAGGGGAGAGCGAAATCTGCAAGTCCCCGCAGCACTTGGTCCATTAACTTTGAAAAACAGTACGGAGCATTTTTCAAGCCGAAGCTCAACAATACAGGGCGAAACGTGCCCGCGGGGGACACGAATGCTGCGTACCTGCTGGCGCGCTCAGTGAGTGGCACCTGCCAGTAACCACGAACTAAATCCAGTGTGGATATATATTCTGATTTAGCGACTGTTTTAACCCTGTCCTCGATGTTCGGAATGAGGTAGGTCTGGTCCACTGTGATTGAATTCAGTCTCCGGTAGTCCACGCAAGGTCTCGGATCCTTGCCTGGAACCTCTAAAATAATGATTGGTGATGTATGGTCACTTTCGCAGGGCACTATGACGCCAAGTTCGCACATACGGTGGATCTCCATCTCAATGATTTCCTTTTGTCTTGGAGAGACTCGGTACGGTTTGCTCCTGTTCGGCTGTTCGCTGGACAGCTGAATGTCGTGTTCGATGAGGGTTGTTTTTCCTGCCTTGATTGAAAACACCGCCCCAAAGTCGCGGACGATGTTTTTCATGTCTCCTCGTTGAGTTTTCGTCAACAGTGGCTCCTTGTCGATTGAATTTAGCAGTTCATTCGCTGCTTGCTCGTCCTCATGAGGGACATAAGGTATGTCTGAAATCTCTTCCTCTGGCATGTTCAGCGCCATGTTAACCATGGCCTGACGCTGTACATAAGGCTTGATCAAATTACTGTGGATTATCCGATTGTGCTTGTTCTTAAATTTTACCTCATAGTTTGTGTCCGAAAGCTTGGACACCACCTTAGCTGGCCCTTCCCATCGCACCTCAAGCTTGTTCTATTTGGACGGACGCAGCAACATCACCTGGTCGCCAGATTGAAAGCTGCACTTGCGTGCTGATTTGTCGTAGTACACTTTAGACTGTGACTGCGCTGCTCTGACATTTGCTTCCACGAGGTCTCTGGTTTTCGCAAGTCTTTCCAGTAGCTTTAGAACGTATTCCACTACACAGGGATCCTCTCCGTAACCCTCATATGACTCCCTCAGCATGCGCAACGGGTGTCCTCAAGTCACGCCCGCAGTTCAGCGGGGCTAAATCCTGTGCTTTCGTGGGGGATGGATCTCATTGCAAAGAGTGCTGCTGGAATGCAGCCTTCCCAATCTCCCTTATGCTCATAACACAGAGACCTAAGTATCCGCTTTAGCACTGAGTGCATATGCTCGACTGGATTTGGTGAGGGTGGCGCCGAACTCAACAGCAGGAAGGGAGCGTGAGCACAACACAGGAGAACTCTCGGACCGGAAGAATGGACTAGGCGACAGGTGTACCCACACAAACGCACATTTAATACACCCTACGTGACACACACACTAGAACACAAAACTAACAAAACTAACACAAAACACAGACTATAAATACACACGACCCGGGAACACTGCTACCAGCGTCTACTACTAGCGTTCTACTGTTAATGGTCGGCGTTCGTGCTCACGGTTGGTTCGGTCCGGCTGCGGCGTTGTATAGATCCAGTAGCCGGCGTCGAGGCGGCGTTCGGGGTGCTTGGGCTGGCATTGCTGGCGGCGTCGCTGGCTGCGTAGTACAAGCTCCCGGTCCAAGCGGCCGTGGAGGTGATGCCGGTGTTGTTGGCGTTGGGGGCACCACCCGGATGGGTGGCAACAGCGCTGGAGACACCCCTGGCCGCTGCAGGTGGTAGCGTCCTCCGTTGATTCCTCGGAACGGGCTCAGGCACGGCAGGAAGTTCACGATGCGAAACCGTAGAATGCGAGCTCGCCGGAGCAGTAGCCGGCGTCGCTCTCTTCCAGCCGATGTGTCCCTGACCCGCCGGAGCCACCGCTTCTCTGCTGTTCCTCCCGTGGCTCGCTCTTCCTCGCCATTTTATAGCCATGGCGATAGCACACGTAAGCCTTGTCGTCGTCTTCTTCTCTTCTCCATAAATCATCTGTCTCTCCACCTCAACGAATTGTTCTCCACCAATCATCTCTCTCCACCTCACCGATTGCTTCTTCTTTATCTTATTTATTTTTCGGTTTATCAACGTCATCTTCTTCACACCTCTTTCCTTTAAAATTTAATTTAGGCTCCTTAATATATGTGACAGTCCCCCAAACAAGGCTACAGTAGTATATATGCTAGAGGAATAAGGCATTATACAGAAGAAGCTTGAGTTTCAGTGGAATCAACTGTCGTAATCTGGAAATCATTCCACATGCCCCCGCCAACTTTTTAGCTACAAGGTCAATATGAGCATCCCAAGCTAAATTTTCGCTAAAAATGGCTGCTTGTGTTTTAACCTGTTTCGAAAGCTCTATTTTAGAATTATCAAAAGAGATATCCAAGGAACGATTTATTTGCTTGTGCACCGGCGCAAATAAAATACATTTGGTTTTCGCTGCAGCGAAATAAACGCATGCGTTTATTTTTAAGGAATTTACTGTGCTCCATTGAAACAATCTATCAAGGGTAGTAATAGCTAAGCTTGCGAGTTCTTCAATCTCCTTCGACTAAAAGAAAATGCTGGTATCTTCTGCATAGATAGCAAAATATGGTTGATCACTAATGCTTATTAAGTCATCAATGTGCTAATTTGCATAATAAAGTAGAATGAATAATCCTGTCGAAGGCCTTCGAAAAATCTACAAATATGCCAAGGGTTAACTTTCTTTCTTCAAATCGTTCTGGTATGTACTCTTTTTGCGTCAGTAGAGCCAGTTCGGTTGACACCTGCTGTTGAAAACCGTACTGCTGAGAAGTTATAATATAGAACCTGTTACAAAACGTTTTCACTCTATTACGAATAACTTTTTCCGGACCTTTTGAAATAACAGGTAATATTGCTACTCGTCGGTAATCGGATAAATCATTTCTGTATCCCGACTTATACAACACAGAAACTTTTGCCAGCTTCATTTCGTCTGGAAAAACACCTGTAGACAAACAAGCATTAAACAGATGGGTGAAAACTGGTACCAAGAGATCGAGTACAAACAGGTCCAATTTGAAGTGCATCTATATGAGGTGCTTTACTATTTTTAGTGATAAAAATACTAAGATTATTTCCTCCGGAGATGCCGGCTCAAAAAAAGCACGGTTTGTAACCTGCGTGTCCAGGAAGCTCGTGGCAGTTTCATCGTGGACGCTATTAACCATATTTATGAAATATTCATTAAACTTGTTGGCTAAATTTTGTCCTTCAAATGCTTTATTATTAATTATTATTTCAAGTTATTCATTTCGGCGGCTTCGCTTTTGTAATAGTTTGTTCATTTCGCGCCAGATTTCACAACCACGAGTGCCCGAAGCGGTTTTCAAAAAAAGTTGTTTTTAGCATTCCATAAAAACTTTGTCGCGAAGTTTCTGTGTTTTTTATAACCAAGAAAGTCTGCACGGATTTTTGTTTGCAGAAATATGGAATACAAGGCATATTTTTTTCTTATCATATTGAGACATTCATCTGTGAGCCAGGGCTTACGCATCTTTCTGGATTTATTTATCATTTCGAACCTAGACCAGGTTCTGTAGGCTTCAGTAAGGATAGAAATCAGAATGTTGTAGGCTTTGTTAGTGTCTACACATTGAAAGACAGGGTTGCAATTTATTTTTTGGATTTCTTCCCTAAAGTTATTTAATGTTTTCGGATTCATCTTTTGAGCAATGAATGACTCAGAATGATTCGCACTTTTTTCATACTTTCACCGTGTTTAAAAATCATATGAATAGGTAAATGGTCACTCACGGCTGCTGAGACAACACCCGATTGTAGTGTCACCGATGCTGTTAGTTACGGATAAATCCAGAAGGCTTTCAGAAGTGTGGCTGATAGTTACGGATAAATCCAGAAGGCTTTCAGAAGAGTGGCTGATGCGTGTTGGCTCATTTAAAAGTTTTGGCAACCAAATGAATCCAACATTACCTGCAATTCTTGTAAATGATTTGTTTTTTGCAGTAAGTTAATGTTTCATCACCCTCAATTGTAATGTGCAGGCGATTTAATGACACAAAACTCAGCATGCTCTCTGGAAAAGCAAGAAATGCGTCCAGTTTACCATCCGGTGGGCATTACAGCACAAGTGCAGATTTCTGACACTGTAAGGATAAGGCTTCATAATTTGGCGTTACTATCGAGAGTTCGGTGAGCAAGCTGCATGGCATGCGCTCGGATACAAGTTGCAAAACACCCCAACCACGGAGATTTGATCTATTTAAAAAAAAAAGTTCGAAAACCAGGCGGCAAACTACTCCCACTTCAGATTCATACCGCGTTTCTTTGAACATGATGACGTCAAATTTGAACCCGAACTCAGCAAGAAACATCATCAGTTCGTCATGCTTGTTCCCAGCCGATTGCGTATTACGATGCAAGAATGAGATATAGACACCGCCGCCTGGGAAGACATCACCTTGTATAATCATCGGAGTACAAGGAAGGAGAATGACCGCGCCGATAGATAGGAAAGAACTGTGTCATCTTTTCCAAGTCGGCTGCACATGTTACGCGTAGCATGCGGGAATTTTTCGTCTTACGAACAAAAATTTTGCCTCCCCTCACCCAAGCATAGCGCCGTTTCATTTCCTTTTTCTTCGCCACAGTCATTCCAAGTAGCTTCTTTAGTTGAGGGGCCAGGTGCTCATTCACAAACACGGGTTGCTCAGCGGAAAATCCTAGCTCAGTTGTAGTGAACCTCGTCTGTCATGACTTTTCAACAACTGCATCCCGTTCCGACCGCCGGTTTAAGACCACAACAATGTTTTGATCCAACCCATCTGTCCCATCCATCCCGCTGTTCCGCACAAGAACACGATAGCAAACCTCAATTTCTTGCTCATTTATGGGCTCGCCCGGCGCTTCGCTTGCCTTTCCAAACACGTTCACAAGGTTCTCGTCTTTTTCAACCGGAATTCATTTCACTTCAAGGTTTTTGTTTCTCGAATACTGACCATGAGCTGCTCATCCTGAGAGAATTATCATGGACCTGAGCCTTTAATTTGTCCACCTCCTAACCCAGACGATCATTGGACACCTTTAAAGCGGCATTCTCTTCCTTGAAGCTAGCACATTCCTCTTTCATGCCTTCATACTATTTGCTTATGAATTCCAAGGATTCTTTTAGTTCCCTTAACTCCTTCTGAAATTCGCATTTTAGGTCAGCTATCTCGGTTCCCATTGGGACAGGTTACGATTCAAACACAGGTGCACAAAGTTTGAATCAGGCAGCAAAAATGGACAGTACGGCAGCAGAGGCAGCAGTACGTACAAAAATTAGCAGAAGTAATAAGAGTTCAGACCTGTGAAATGCAAGGCGAAAAAAAAAATCACGCTCTGCTCTGTGCGCTGCCCCGCTGCCAAATGGTTCCAGCGATGGTAGTGGCGTCCTTTTAAGCCAGGCAAAGTGAGCGTGTCACGTGCTTCCAAAAACCCGGTCAATTCACTGGCGCATCAGGACGACGCCGCTGTATCTTGATGCAGCTGTACCGCAGGCACTTGGTCAGTGGTCGAGCGTTTCGCCTGTGAAATGCAAGGTGAAAAAAAAAATCACGCTCTGCTCTGTGCGCTGCCCCGCTGCCAAAATCCTGCCGTGGGAAGCGGAGGTGGTTGGTGTAATAAGGGTGTACACGTGGCTACCAAACTGAAGAGCACCGCGCAAAGCAACGCTAACATTGCCGGTGCAGCCACTGCATCTAGCAGCGGGGTTTCGAGTGCAGTCTGACAGGGGGTGAACAGCACGTTAAGCACTGTCCCCAAAGCACTTGGGACGTTTGCTCTAAATGTCGTGGCCAAGATCATTGCAGGTCTAGGGGCAGTGGCTGCTTCTACCCTTGCGGTAGCTGTTATGGTCGCGAAGTTTGTCGTTTCGAAGAAAGCAAAATGTTTAACAAATAAAAAAAAGCTGCTACTGTGTGTGTGTGTCAGTATGGCTATCTATGCAAACCGCCAGTCGCTCGACCACAAACGTAGCCTGGGAAATTAAGCTTTTAAACCTAAAAGCTTCACTACGCCAGCTTTTCCACCCTTAAGCCGGGCCGCAAGTTTGACTTTGAATGTAGCTAGAGGTCAAACGAGGAAACTACGCCTGTCGCACATATTCTGTGAACCCCCGAATCGCGCCGTAAGGGCAGAAAAGTGAAATAAAGTTGGTTTCAAGGTATGGAAATCAGGCCTGTCTCACATATCTCGGTGGACACCCGAAACGGGCCGTTAGCAAAGGAAAATGAAAGTTTGTTTTAAGAAAAGAAAATGACGCCTGTCCCAAATTGCGCCATTTCCTCCCCCCCCCCCAAGAAAAAAACAAAAACAAAACAAAACAATTTATTTTTAAATTTGCCTTTCTGAAATTATCTGCAGGATTTGCGCGTCATTTCTAACAGGGTTTCGTTCTATATCTCAGCATACAATTAGCAATAATACAGTTGTACATATCACCGAACTTATATTAAATTTATATATGCTGTCTTCTGTGAGCGCCTTAATGTCGTTTCGAAGAAAGCAAGATGTTTAAGAAATAAAAAATGCCTACTACTGTGTGTGTGCCAGTATGGCTGTCTATGGAAACCGCCAGTCGCTCGACCACAGACGTAGCCAGGGAGATGTAGCTTTTCGCTTCCGACCAAGGTTAACCAGAGCTAAACCATCAGCAATTTTTTTGTCTCCTGGCGCTCACCACGTGATTGGAAGCAAATACTACTAGCTACAGGTACAAAGCCTTTCCAGCAGATCAGCATGACAGTACTTTGGCCCTTCCCAATGCCAACATCTAGAAAAAAGTGGATGTTAGAGGCAAGCGACTACTATACCTTCTCTGCTGGAGCAAAAGCACTGCCGTGGGATACTGTAGCTTAAGTCGTAAAAAAATACGTGAATTGTAACTTCCAGGTGTTAGCTTTCCTTTGTAGCCGTATGGCTGCGCTTGGGTGGATGCTATTGAGTACTTACTCCCTTATTACAAATATACTCCATTTTGGCGGATTCCCCTAAAACATTTGACTTCCAGAGACAATAATATATTTTAATCCATCGAGGCGCTCCCGCATCGGCTGTACTGTCTCTGCTGCTAGTAAACAGAAACCCATCGCTTCGGTGAACAGTCGGGTCGTTTGAGAAGTCGGCAACCTTAATGACCCCCCCCCCCCCCCCCCCCTACTTTAGAGCCCGTCCCTCCTCAACGAAAAAAGGTCGTTGACCCTCTGCAACCCTGTCGACACTGTTCGTGGCCTTACTCCCCATTTCGCCCCAAGGACTTGGACAGCGTCCTAAGGACGCGACACGTTGTCATTATTCGGACCCTTCTCCACTTCCCGTCCAGACAGCATTTCTCGGCGTAAGGGGGAAACGAGCCACCAGCGCCGTTGACTTCTAGCTTAAAGGGGCCCTGAAACACCTTCCGAGGAGAGCACATCAACTTGCCCAATCACTGCGTTGTGTTGTCATGAACACCTGAGCCAAATAATAAACTTCTACAAGCAGCAGAGGACCCACAATCCCGCGCGAAAATTAGTGAGCCCTTCCCGGCGACTTTTTCATGCTCGCACCCTCCTCCGTCACTCGCATCTACGTATACATGTTGAGAGATGGCTATTGGTTAGATTCTTTCAGACGTCGGGCAGCTACCAAGGCCGCGGCCAATTAGCCGCATAGCTCCTGCGGGTCAGGAAGCTCTCCCCCGAGGTGGGGCCGGCGGAGGAGCGCTGACCTTCCAGCGTGCAAAATGTGATGACAGGAGAGGGAAAGGCGCGAAAACGCTGAAGTTCAAATTTTGACCACAGATAGCTCTGTTTCTACAAAGCGCATTAAAAAATTCTTTCTGCACAATATTCTTGAAACGGCGTGCTTTCACATCCCAGGCATACCTCAACTTTATTACAGCCCCTTTCAGAGCCACCTTAACCCTTGTCAACCGAAGTGTGTACTTTATATCGACGGCCATCCTGTCAAAAATGGAAGCTCCTTAGCCTGGCAGCGTAACCCTTACAACAAAGGTTATCTCCGCGCCCAAATCGGAAAATACAACGCCAGTGCCCCACAAATGACCAGTTAACAGGAAAGCTCCCTCAAGGAGCATCGCGGCAGGCTGTCCCATAGAATCGTGACGCGCCTAAAAAAGCAACAACCCACAAATAAGTGTAGGTCAGAGAGGCGCAAAAGTAGCCGCCGCGGTGGCTGAGTGGTTACAGCGCTCGGCTGCTGGCCCGAAAGACGCGGGTTCGATTCCGGACGCGGTGGTAGAATTTCGATGGAGGCGATATGCTAGAGGCCCGTGTTCTGTGCGATGTCAGTGCACGTTAAAGAACCCCAGGTGGTCGAAATTTCCGGAGCCCTTCACTACGGCATCTCTCATAGTCCGAGTCGCTTTGGGACGTTAAACCCCATAAACTAAACTAACTACAGAGGCGCAAAAGAGATGACATCTCAGCAGCAAGACGCGTCCACATGCACTACGGGAGCCGACGTCACATACACAAATCAAAAAGAGGTCCACGAGGAATGGCCAGGGCCGTATGTACCGTGGATGACAAAGCCCCCCTGATGAAGCAGCCGAAGGTGAACTGAGCAGAGCGGCTTTCCGTTACCTTTTTCCTCCCCACCCTGCTTTCCTCCCCAAGCTCACCCCTTTAAGACTCTAGGGTGTAGCCCTTAATTAGTCTGTCTTATAATGCCAACGAGCAACTAGAATGAATACAAACGAGGCACTAAGCACGCCTAATTGCGTGAGCTGATTCCATCCCCATAAGAATACTTAGGAGGGGGGAGGAGGTTTCCCCTCAAGCAGGCTTCTGATATATGTGATTTACCTGCTAGCAAGGGCCATCCGAATAGTAGCGGAAAATGGGACCAAGGACTTAGGAATTCATGCCGTAATTACTTCGTTCAACTTAAATAGGTAATATGGGACCGTATTCCGAGTTTGTGACATAATAAAAGGCATCATAATCTGCCGCAGCGGCCACACCTGATTAGAAGAAACGCCGGAAGCGGATGTTGGTTCGGTTGCGACTGTGAGCGGCAGCGGCATGATTCGCTGCGTTGCGGTTGCCGCAGCGAAATGTGCAGCGGCGCTATAGCTCTTCGCCGAGAAATGAATTGCGACGAATGCGACGGAAGAAGAATTCAGCCACAAGTTTAGTTCGCTTACGATTCTACTTTAAATGGTAAGATTAAAGCTGCTTTATTTACCCAATGCACTTTAGCAAACGAAAACAGTAGTTCAAATACTATTTTGTGCACCGTAAAGGCCGAATGTGTACTTACAGAAGAAAATATTGTACGCAACGCAACTATCATGGCTTTTCAGTGACAGAATGCGGCTGCTGCAGCCGTCGATCGCCGGTGGCAAATAAAAGGCAGCTAGCTTGTTCGCACAACACGGCGTTTCACATTTATGTTGAGGGTAGAAGGGAACGGAGAGGAAAATTCGTGGCATGCATTCACTCGCTGCACAATGCGCACTCCATGCCATGCTGAACAACGATGCCGTGAAGAATTGCCGCCTGCAACATCAATGAACGTAAGTTGGCGCTGTGATCGGATGGTTGTGCGGAAGAAAATTTACGTTTTTCATTCCTTTTATGCAGGCGCTGCAAGAACCACAAGATGCTGCTTTCAGGTTTTTAACTTTTCTGCAACCAGAAAATAAAAGGGATGAGCTAAAGAAAATCTTCTTGCTGTTTTTTCTGCTCATACGCCTGTATGCGTTGGGAGACTACGCAGACGAAGTTTTCGTAGGTTCGCCATGGTACGAAGCGCACGCATGCCTACAATGACGCCTGAAAACTAACTTGCAAGCTAACTCGCGAGCTCAATGCAGAGCCACATCACCGTGGCTATCCAGAACAGTAAGGTAAGCCAAGAAATCACTTCTGACATAAACGCGTCGCTGTAGTAGCGCGTCGCTGGCGACTGACCGTCCGTGCACATGAGCGGCTTCACACGGCCAGCCATTACACATGACCACGACGCAGGACGCTTCAACAGCTAAGATAGAGTTCTAGAATCGGAAATGTACGTTTGCGCGCAGTAAACGCAAGCATTTTGTGGGACTTTATGGTTTACGCAGCATCATGAACGTACGCGGACGAGATAATTTCGGTGATAATGGCGCCATCCTGTATGAATGAATAGAACAACTTTTACAACAAACCGGTGCTCCTTAGGCTGAGCAGCTATCGAATCGTCCATCGAAGAACAAGTCAAATTTATTGTCCATCCAATTTGTTATGGGCAAGATAAGACAAAGCGAAAGCCCCGTACCTAGTTAATAGCCAGTTCACATGCCGAAAAACGCAGTGACTCCAACGAGTTCGCTTCCAAGAGAGAGGCTCCGCTTCAGACATAAATTTTCTTACTATTACCTAGAGGGAAAGCTGGTGCCCTGTCTATGGGAGTTTGCATGCAGCTTCCTCGGGACCACCTCAGCCATCATGCGCGCTCTAAGCATCATGGGACGGGAGCTACCGACGGCAGACCGACAACTTTTGGCCAAGAAATAATGCAAAAATAAACGTTATTTGATGATCAAGAATACCGTAACATTAAATATCCTGTCTGTAAAATGCAACAAACGAGCAGAAAAGCATTTAAATGTAAAGCTTGGCCAAAATAAGAGATGGCTTGCTCTCCTTTTGGAGAAGTACTGCACACCGCAAAAACCAATATTTCATGCGTAACAGGCGCACTTTTAAAAATAAATATGTTTAAAAACAAGTTTATTGCTTAAATACTTTAAGAGATATTTATTGGCATTTCGAAAAACAGAAACATTTTATCGAAGTCATGTGTTGCATTATCGGTACTATGGCTTTTGCGCACTACGTTCGCGCCAAATTAGTATGGGTGCGAGGCATGCCGTGGACGGAATGATGCATCTCTGTAACGCCACTCTGTGTTCCCGAAAAAATCCGACTTTCCCGCATCAAGTAGCTCACCGGCCCATGATGCTTTGAGCGTCCATGGTGGCTGAGGTGCAGCACCGCCAGCTTTCCCTCTAGTTAATAGTAAGAAACTCTATGGCGCGCCTGCATGTTGCCCGCATGTGTTTGACGTCACCGTCCGGTTTCTTCGGCACTTTTTGCTGCATCCGAACCCCCCCCCCCTCCCCCCCCCATCGTCTTTCGGCTTTCCAACCAATCAGTTGTGGCCGCTCTGGCACATTGTGACACTTTCTATTATGACAGGATCGCGGAATACGGACCCAGTTTTTTTTTAATGCGATAGTATTGGGGGGCCATTAAGATGAAATCTGTCCAGTGGCGTCGGCGTCCGTGTCAGGCCTTCATCTGACAACCGTGCGGGTGACATTTAGGGGGATGTCCCTCTCTCTGCATGCAAGTTTCCAAACCCCCTCCTCATCTCTGCATCTCACCTTCTTTCTCCTCTCCACTTGCAGGAGAGAATGGAGACGCCAGAAGAAAAATGGCTCAGGCAACAGCAGGTCTGCCTGCAAAATAAACAGCCTTCGGAGGAACAGACAGAGCAAAAAAGAGGCTTTCCGCAGCTATTGCTGCTCGCATTTCCCGTGAAGATCAACCTGAGCCTGATATGCATCATCATTGGCTTTATTTGTAAAATCCACCTGGTATTAGCGTTCAGCGCGATCGGTCAATGTGCACATTTTGCGTATTTGGGCATTGCGAACTGGAGTAGAGTCAGAACTAAAGTGAACAATGCTGTCGCATTTCCTGCGCATAATTCCAACTGGTCGTCTCTAATTTTTCTCTTTCTGTCTCGAGCTATGCTAGGATGGACGGATAATAGTACGAGCGTTCTCTTCGATACGGCGCGATGGCGGACGCTACTAGGCTCAGATTTGTTTTTATTTTAAACACTTTCCTTTACTACAATCATTGTCATAAAATTAACATTTATTTTAAGAACAATTTCCGAGTCCTTTCTTGATATACTTACTTTCGCTCCTAAAAATCCTCTCCCTTGGCATTTTCGCAGTTTTTAAACCAGTAGTTTTGAAGCCGTTTTACTGGCATCTAGCCTGGACTTACGCACGTTTTCTTTTGTTATCTCTGAAGCCTAACGCCTCAGAAATGCTGACGTGGCTGGAATCGACATTAAGACTGATTGTGTTTTCCAGCTTTCTGCTCTACATGGGTTATCCTCCCGGGTACATTTTTTGTACCAGGAAGTTCTAAGGCACTGCAATCAAAGTGCGGCACAGCGTATTGAAGTAATACGGACATTTGAGATAGTCGCTACAGCATATTGAAAAAAAAAAAACGTTTGTGGTGTTTGCTCTTGCTACATTCACAGTCCTTTTGGGCAATTTGTTTTCAAAATAGCATTTTGAATTATTACAAAGTGGTTTGTTTCAGATGACAACGGTGACAATATTCTCGTTTAACCCAGCGCAATGGGTGGTCACAGTAGCTCTGTACAAACCGGATTTGAAGCATGAAACATCACAAGCGCAGATAAGGCTATACTGTTATCGTTGAGTTTTTTGCTGCATTAAGCATCACGGCGTAGCAGGTGTAAATTTCTGTGTATGAAATGTTTGGCCGCAGGCTTGGGGTAGCTATTGAGCAGCTTCGCGGGCGCCTGTTTCCTTCTGTCAACGCCCGCATGCTTACTGATTCTGTCTATGTCCGAGATGTGTCGAAGCATGTGGCCACGTCTTACGACTCCATAGTCTTCCAGATGATCACGAAGGTAGCACGCCACACAAGGCGGTCATGTCTTTGCTCCTAAGCGCGCGCTCGACTAGAAGCCAGTAAAGGTAGCGGTAGGCATTTGCCTCGCTCTGCGAGGGCTTGCCATCATTAACTTGCCGCAGTGTTGGGGACATGATCTGAGCGCCGCTCAAGGGCATCACGTACACCCGCGTTCAAAATTTTGTAAATGGCGGCTGTTTCGAAGAAATTTAACTTTTGTCATCGAAAATATAATAAATGAGATATAATGGTGCAATGTGTTCGCACACTTATAATTAGGCTTTTGTAAGTATTCTAGGATGTAATGACAGACATAGATTGAATTGCGTCTTCCTGCATTTCTGCATTTTATAAACATTTAACATTCAGTGCACAGGTCCTTGTAAAAGAGATGTAGACATTGAGAGACGAGGAAGACAATGGTATTACTGCTATGAATGAGTTCGGCAGTGTAAGCGAAGAGTTATACACGGATTTGTAATGTAGCCGCGATGATAAGGATGCAATAATAATGACCATCGATTTCTCTGTCGTCACAGTCAGGGACAACAGGTACAGAGCTACCATGGCAACTGGATGACGAAACAATGCGACGGGGATGGGCCTAACCGGTGGCAGCTGTTGCGCAGGTGCAACAGCTGCCATTTTCGGTTTCTCCAGGCCTCTCCGCCACTAATGCCAATCCGCGTGCTGACAGTGAAGCTCGCTCTCGAAAGAATGCGCAACAACGAGAACGAGGCCAACGCCAGCCGGAGGAGGCAGAAGCAGCAGTAGCTGCCGGCAAGCAGGCAAGCACTCCTAAGCAACCCTGTGACACATGGGAAAATGCGACCAACAAATCTGAACGCGACATAGAAGGCAATCGGTCTGGATAATTTTTTTCAAATGTTTAGAGGAATCCCCAAGGTGGAGTGAATTTGTAATAAGAGAGCAAATTGCTCACTGGCACCCACCCAACCGCGGCCATACGGCTACAAAGGAAAGATATACAGCTTCCACAGAAATTTCGTAGTTAAAGAAAAATTCGTCCTGGTCCGGGGTATAGCTGTATAGCTTTGCGTTTCTTTGTAGCCGTATGGCTAACCTTGAGTGAATGCCAATGAGTAATTTGCTCCCTTATTACGGTTTGGCTAGTACAGGTGCACAATAGAGAACCAGAACAACTAAACCACAGTCGACAGCCGTCACCGGAGTCTAACTACGAGCTCAACCAGAGCATATGTTAGCCATTGTTTTTTGACTACGGCAAACTCTTATTCTTTTCCTAGGTGGTGGCTGTCGGGTCACATGCAGTGATTTGAGCGGTATCATGTTTTTGTTTAATGATTTCAAACAAGTTAGGGTAAATAATGAGTGAATCAGCATGCTTGTATGATTTAGAATGTTTATTTGATTTCATCAACGACAAATACGAGCTGCAACTTGAGTTGAAAGTGCCAGTAGTGCATGGGCTTCACAACTTGCAGTGTTGATCGTATGGCGAATGCTTTGGCTTACAGTGTTCGTCGTATACCTTTTCACAGGCTCTTCGATCAGTCGCATCAACCATGCTATTCGAGACAAAGTTCGCAATGCTTCGTCTCTGTAAATGTAAAAATTATAACTATAAATACAAAAATATTATTTCTCGTGCGCCTTTATATTCCAGCATTTGTTTACAAACCATTTTTTCTTGCAATGTAACATTGGATGAAACGAGGACATATCGCTTGGACGTCTTTAAGAAGTGGGTAGGCTCCCAACCATGACAAAGCTTTTGACTCAGTGCCATCACCGGTTGTTGCTAGACAGTGTTATTGTGGACTTTCATATGCGTGTCAACTAGATCGAAAATGATGTAAACAGGTAGCCGATGTTCTTCGAAATGGCGGCACGCTATGCTAATATAAGGGAGGCGGTATATAAGGTTATACAGGGTGTCCCAACTAATTTTAGCCAATGTTTAAAAATATGCAGACACTCCAAGTTGACACGACTAAACGCATGTTGCTAGGTATTGAATGGCGCAAGTCACGTAATTTTTTGTATTGTGCTGAATTGCATAATTATTCGATATTAATTAACCAACTTTCCCAGCAACGTAGACAAAAATTTCAATGAGAAAGTTGTAGAACGCCCCGAGAAAAAAACGAATGAACAGTTTCTAACTTTTCATCTATTACGCATTAGCTTTTTTTTCGCTCACTGCAGATGCCTGCGAAATACAAGAAGCATACCATGTGGCATGCCGGCTTGCGCGCCGCGATTACAGTGCTCTCAGACGTTCCGCGTAGGAATGAACGCACCATTTATTCCGGTTGGCTGCTGCTTAGAAAGAGACAGGGAAGCGACAAAGCAGCTGGCTGTGCGATTTACGCCAGCGATACGTTTCTCGTGTGGCGGTTCATGAGATCGATATGTAGATACAGCACTTATCGCTTGCGCTCGCGTAAATCACACAGCCAGCACGTGTGTCGCAGCCCTGTCACATTTTAAGTAGGAGCGCACTCGACTTGATGACCTGTTCGTTTTTTGGGCAGAACGTTTCAGAGCACAGCAATCGCGGAGCACAAGCGGACATGTCGTGTTTTATTTTTTTTGCAATTCGCAATCATCTGCAGAGAGGGAGGAAAAGCCGATACGTAATATACGGAAAGTTATAAACTGTTCCTTGGGACGTTTCGCGGACCCACTGCTACTTTCGCATTAGAATTATTCTCCTATCTTCGTTGGTTGCGAGGTTGGTTAATTAATCTCAACTAATTATGCAATTAACCCCAGTACAAAATTTTACAATAGCCAGCAATACAATAGCCAGCAACATGCATTTGGTCGCGTCGTCTTAGAATGCCGCGGCATATTTTTAATCCTTGGCTAAATTTACCTTGGACACCCTGTATAATTTGAGATGTTCACCACCTTTGCATGATATGTTGTTCGGGCTACATTACGTCTTTTGTTAAAGCGAAAGATGGTAACGCTTTGGTTTAGGCATTTAGTAACGCATCCTAGCGTGGGTTCAACGGCGTCAGCCGCTCCCACGGCTGGGAGGTGGCAAAGTGCAGAGAGGTAAATCCCCTTCTTGTACGTTTAAATGGTAGGAGGCGACGGCTGGCCAGATCAGATATGGCTGACGCGGAGGAGAACGTCTAGGTTTTTTCTCACGGCTGACGACGTATGTTCCACGGCAAAATGCAGGATTAGTGACTAAACCAAAACAGTAATAGCTTTCGCTGTATCATGCGTCGAACCTGCAAGCACAGTTGTATAAGTTTTTTTTTTAACGGGCGGATGTCATACACTCCGGTATGTATTTTTATTTGAGAAAAATTCTGTAGGTAACACCAATGCGTGCGCCAGAGGTAAGCAAACAACAGCTTCTTTATGCCAGTTAATTTTTATTTTTGATGACATCGACTATATGCGACCACTCTCGTCTCTCTTGCACACAAACACACACAAACACCCTTGACCCCCTGTCTGCAAAAAAATCTTTGTCCCAAGGCGTACGCCTTGAGAAGACAACCAAATTCTGCTCTTAATATTTACTGCAGTCTGCAGTCAAGTGCTGAAATAAATTTGTTTAGAAATTGGCATAGACGTGAACAATATTTAGAATAGCTTACACTTCTACATGGTCCTTATAGCTCTTAGTAACATTCAGTTGCTTTCTTCCCCAGTGCAGGGTGGCCAACCGGAGCACCTCTCTTGTTAATACTCCTGCCTTCTAACTTTCTCTTTATCTTTCTCACTCTCTATTCATTTGCATTAAAATTTAGTGTACACTTATATCTCATTTCTGTGAGGAAGGAGGTACATAAGGCGTGCTCGGAAAAGGCGGAACTCGCGAAGTTTGTCTTAGCTTTGCCCGCCTTCCATGCAACTCTCATTTGTAAAGTACCACTTTATGCGATTTGGGTAAAGTCTTTGCGCCCGAAATACGTCATAAGCAAAACTTAGGACGGCCGGAAGATCTGGTACCTACCACCCTCATTAAAGGTTAGCAGCATGCAGTTTTCATTCACATAAAGGTCGTCCACTGCATACTTGTACGTGTGAGTTGTATTTTCTAAAAAAAAGAAAAGGTTTTTCAAAATTAGCATTCAGTCACGAATTCTTCACACAGAATCTGATGGCAAGCGAAGTAGAAGGTTCTTAGGACCAAGTATGCAATTGTTTCGATTTATATCGCAAATATTTGCTTTTCATAATTTCATCACTAAACACATTTACGAGTCATGTATGAGTGAAGCTGAACTGCGTTGTTTTTCATGCTGCAGGAAAGTACATATGAAGCCTTGTCTATAGGTTATTGGACTTCTTATGCAAGCCTGCTAGGGAAAATCTTGCACTTCTAATGATATAGGTTATGGAGCATCTCGCTGTTATCGGCGAACCTGGAAGTTCAGCTCGCTTTCATCAAGAAGTCCGAATTGAGCTCTTATTTTGTGGTCTTCCATAAAATTACCCTGTACCCCGTCTTCCTATTCGATGCTTTTGCTTTCCTTGCAGATAAAGAAAGGGTGGGAGGAAAAAGCGTGTAAAATAGACATTCAAGATATCGTGGGCGGCTGTGGTTTTGGTTGGCGCCGAAGTTACAATTAATCGGGCCAACCTGCCCTCCACTGCACTCTCCGTAAGTTCGGAGGGGGAGGAGCGACAAAATTCTCCACCCCGCGTGCGAAAGATTGTGATTCGACTGCTGACCTGCGACAGGGGCCACGCCTGATTAGTCGTTGACCGGAGGCATGAGGCATAGGCAAGTTCCGTAGCGAATTAATTTAATTAGGAAAACAACAACCAAGTATTACAATATGCCCGACAAGGTAGCGCCGTACACTGACGTGACGCAAATAACACAAGCACCAATTGAACACGTTAACACAACAATTAACACAAAGAAAGAAACATCAGGGCGACTGCTATACAAAAATGTTACGAGACAGAAATACAGTACGAAGGATTACAACGAGAAATACAGAAAGCAAAAATACAAATATAAAAGAGTTGAAGAGAGTGGTGAGAAACGATGGCTTAGCTGCGGAGTGGCAAGGTCCGGTCGCAGGGAGCGTCGGGCTGCGGTTGCTCGTCGCGGGGCTGATGGGGGCTTGCGGATACGGGCGAACTTGGGCCTCGCGTCTTCGGGACCACCGTCGCCGCGCTCTACGCGTCAGATCTCCGCTTAGGCTCCTTGCCGACCACTTCCCTGGCTGACCTCACTCACGACCGCACGCACCGAAATCTCCAGACCAGCTGCCAGTGCGCGGCGTTCCCGTCGCCCCCTTCGCATGGCAAATAATGAAAAAAAACGAACAGGGAAAAAAGACTCTTCAGGAGCCACGCACAGAGGAATGCAGCTCCCAAAAAGAAAAAAAGAACACATGAAGGAATGTCCAAAGAATTCGGCATAATGCCTTAATCCCACGAGGAGTCATTGGGGGCCGCGAACAGTGCCGGGGCATTCAATCCGCTTCTGCTGTTCCGAACACGTGCAAGCGCTTGCCACCTGTATGGCAACAATTCTAGGAGGGGGGGGGGGGGGCAGTAGTTTTGAGTGAACCCTCCAGCGCTATGGTGAGAATGCCGTTCCCCCGCGGGGGAGGGGGAAAAAGTCGTCGACGCCGCTCCGCGACATGTTTCTGGGAAACAAAGGTTAAAGCTGGACAGGGCAGGCATGAACTTTGTGACATAGACCACTCTTTAAGACAGACTCGCTTTATGAGCGTATGAGTGGCCCCGTTCGCCCAGTGGCCTTTATTTCATACATCGGCTGATTAAGGCATGTTTGTTCAATGTAGTACATTTCTCATTGCCAAAATGAATGAGCAGAGGAACAGATCCAAAAAATAAATACGCAGGCGTGGTTTCTGATGTAGAGATTAGTTTTTCGCTTCTATACGTCCTTCTTGCCCACGCACTCTATCACACCTGACGCTAGATTCACTTGCAAATCTTTCCAGTGACCCGATGTGTAACCTACACGTGGCGGAACTCTGTTCAGTGCACCGAGAGCACTGCATCAGCAGCAACAGTATAGCGCAATTACAGCGATAGCTGTACTAGATGAAGAAGTCTATCTCCATGTTGGTGCGATCCTTGACCTTGACTGACATTGGTAAGCCGCTTAAGAACAGCCTTGAGTTAAACGTCAGACGTCCAACCATAACTGTCTCTGCCCAGCACGATGGTGAACTCCAAATCTAGCCCGGGTCATTAAAAATTTGGCCCGACCACCCCGAAATTTGACCTTGGCCAATTTGGAAAAAAATGATTCCCAGCCATAAATGAGCGTGCCCCAAATAATGGCTACTGCAAATTTGGACCGGGTTATTTCTAAAAATTTGGGCCGGGCCACCACTGAAATTTTATCTTGACCGATTTGGACCAAAATCGTTGCACAACTACAACTGAGCGTGCCCGAGCGATGGCGACTTACAAATTTGGCTTGCTTCATTTCCAAAATTCGACCGGACCACCCTCGAAAATCAATCTTGGCCTATTTTGGACCCACATCGATGTCCAACTATAATTCAGCGTGCCCGACTAAATGGCGACATTGAAATTTGTCCCGGACCATTGCGAAAATTTGACCTTCGCGATTTGGGAATTCGTCTACTGAGCCGGAGTACCCGCATTCGAACCCGACCGCGGCGGCCACGTTTCGATGGAGGCGAAACGCAAAAGATGCCAGTGCTGTGTGATTTCAGTGCACGTTAGAGATCCCCAAGTGGTCGAAATTATACGGCACCTCTTTCTTCCTTTCTTCTTTCACTCCCTCCTTTATTCCTTCCCTTACGGCGCCATTCTAGCCTCCGCCGAGATAAATGAGACAATTACTTCGTCATTTCCTTTCCCCCAAAACCAATGTTCTAATTTTCAATTTCGAAATGATTTCGCAATTAGACGGCTTTAGATTTCACCTCAAATGAGTTTGTCTGGTCACATGACGTGACTTCAACGTCTGACACGCATAAAAACGCCGCGTAGCTGTGCTTGCCTCATTAGCCATGGAAGATGATTAGTCGGGACCGTCTGTCTAGCCGTGCCAGAGCTGGCGCTCAACCTTTGGATATAATCGAGCTTAGACCCTGCATATTTTTTATTTTTTGATGTCGAGCGAATAATTATATAGTCGGGAGCCTTGTCCACGGCGTCCTCCCAAGCAGCAAAGATAATAAGCCCACCATTGGAAATGTACCGGCAAAGGATGGTTCTGCCATTTTCAATAATGGGACAATTACCTGTGCTGCTTGGAATGTTTATTTACTGCACGATATTGTTTCTTCGGCGTTTGCCTCAACGAGGTGGTTAGATTAAGTGCGCTGCGACGATGCGTTAGAGAGTGTCAAACAGCGAAAGTAACGAGATATGCTGAGCGTGCTGCCCAACGCTTAAGCTCCGCTCGCGTTGTACACTTAAGCTTAAGTGCATGACGTTAAAGCGTAATGGGTTAATTTTTTATATGAAGAACGTTATTCTCTACTTTACATTCATATATTCGAGACAGTCCTCATACTCGTCTTGGCGCAATGGCGCCGCTTTAAGCAATGCGCCATTGCCCTCGATTTCAGGTGCTCTCAGCGGCCCATGGTTCTTGTGGGACCCAGGTTGCTCTTCCAGAGCGGCCAAACTTTGATTTACCTGCCACTGCCACAGAGGGCAGTTTGCTCACTATTCTTTGTGACGGTCGTGATGAAGCCGGAAGGTCAGATGACCTGTGTCCCACCTGTCTCCTGGGTTGCTCTCTGTTGACTACCTGCCAGCGCCATGCCGGTGATTTCTCGCTCTCTACGCCGAAGCCAAGGCCGACACCGGATTGTCTTGGCAATAGAGCCTTTAAAGTTCTTGCGTTAAAAATCACTTGCATTTTAGGCGGTTCTAGCATGAAACGTATTATTCGTGCCGTTAACGCTGCTCCCTTTAAATGCACGTTGCTCTCACGGCAACCGTTGGCATTCCTTGATAATTTCCTGCTCATATACCGTTGAGGTATATGAGCAGGCCTCGTTGAGGTATAATAACGCAACTAAAAGCGCGCATGCTTGCAGTAATACGACCGGCGTTGTGAGCGCCCCCTCGCTCATATACGAAAGTCAAGACCACGCAACACTTTCACGAGCAGGGGGTGCGATGCGAAGCGAGTGATGGAATAAACCGGGCTTCGCGCTGGAGTGCCGGACGACTTTGCTACGACGGCCATCCGCCGCCTCGGTTTCGCCCAGGAATTAGTGATGCGCTCTTCCTCACTCAGGGACAAAAGAAAGGGGTGCGCCCATGTTCATTCCGGTGTGTGCGACGTGATTCAGGCTTGCGGTCACGGCTTGACATCCTTAAAATCGCAGAAGCTGTGAGAGGCATGCCGCCTCCTGAAAGCGACCTAGGCTCAAGTGCGGCTTCTCGTGCGCAGCGCTTTCTTGGACGGTGTAGGCCGTGCGCCCTAACCTGTAATATCTTGCCACCAGGAGCTGAGGAAGGGGGGGGGGGCTGCGGCCTGGAGCCTGTGGCTCTTGCCCCGTCGTCCGGAGCGTCAGAAATATTTTCCCCTACTGTGTTACGGCAGTGTGTACTGTATTGGCTGTAAAATGCGTCATATTCACAGTAAGACTATTTTTGAAGGCTATCGCATCGGCTCCTCCTCAAAGGCTCCCAGTCAGCAGCAGGCACAAGAAAAGCTACAACGAGACCAACCGACCCAAATATACCGGGAGTTGCATCTAAGATGTTCTGCAATTTTTTAGAATAAGCTTTTTGAATTAGAAGAGTGTTTTTTTCAGCATAGCATTGTCAGCGGTCTATCGCATCATAATAAAGCTAAGACGTACAAATAAGTAGGCTTGTTCAATAACAATGAATAGTTCACTTTCTAACTGTTACTGTTAATCTTCTTATTTAGTGTCAGGAGTGTAGCCAACCATAAACGATATCTGAGTTTTTAGAATTTCAAGAACGCAGTTAACCTCGGCGCTGCGGTCAGGCAAATTTTGGATTTCTTGACGAGTTTATTGTAGTTAACCGCTTACGCGAACTGGACGGGTTGATTTGCCTGCAAGCGTCTCGAAAGGGCATGTATTTTTGCTCGTTGTAGCCGAAATTTTGTCAGTCACACAGCCAAGTGTAACTTCGATTTCGAAATTCTAGAAACTGATATAGATTTTACCTACAGTGGGCTACAGCCCTCTTAGTAGACGAGCAGACAAGCAGTAATAGATAGAAATTGACTATTCAATATTAGTTAACCAACGTAGAGTTAGCATGTTACATTTGTATTCTGATATTCTACACCGCCGCCATTGCTATGCGGAAAAAGCGCTCTAACTTAAAAACCCTATTTTTAAAAATACCAGAACATCTTCGGTGAAACACCCTGTACGCCTTCCTAAGTAAGTAAAATAATGCCCAGTAGTTTCACTATTAAGCCCTAAAAAGTTATAAATTTGAGCCGAAGTGTTTACACCTGAAAGTTTTCTATAACTCTCTACACTGTACCAATCTTGAGGGAAGTAATACATATTCCCATTATTCATTTTCGGCAGAATAACGTCAATTCTTAGCGGGAATGCGCTAGACGACAAGTGATTTTATACCCTTAAGTTGGCATCTTTTTGGCTTAGGGCGCATGTGCACCGCCGTTTTCTTGCAGAAAAATTTTGAAGCTAGAAGAGTTGACTTTTCTCAATTTATAGACAAAGTGGATATTGAATACGCAAATGATTCCAATATACCTAACGTGTTAATCTCACGCATGATGGCATTTCATACTAAAACTTCCAACTAAAGTGATACTTCGTAAGAAACTTTCTACGCGCCTGTAGAAAAAAACAACTTTCATGTGTTGCGTTGAAAAAGTAATGAATTCGCTTTCATGAGGCGTGGATATGCTATTTATAGCGATTTACAATTTGCTAGGGTCGTAATATTAAATTGCGTCTGTAAGGGCTAGCTTTAAGTGAAAACAAATTACTGCTCAATGCATTCAAGTCTCTAACTTTGCAGTTAGGAGCGGTCACTTCCTGAATATGTTGTGACGAAGAAGAGGCTGGCTGTGGCGTTAGACAGAGCGCTCGCGCTATGCCAGCGGCCATTAAATCACCTCATTGCCATCAGTCAACACTTCTCATTCTTCGGCTGGCCGTCACGTAACATTTGGTGTGAGGTGCGGAGTTCACCATCCTGATCCTGGAGCTTCGGCGCATGCGTCAGCCGTGGTCGTCGGCCGTGAGTTCTTGGCCTGCGTTACCCGGGTGGCCGTGCCCTAGCCTTTCCGACCCGAACCGATCTCGCCGTTGTTCCCCGCCTTGTCCACTGCCCAGACCACTCGACACGACGAACTGAACCGGACGCAAGGACACGACTTGTCGATTCCACCGACTGGGGCCTCGGCGGTCGGCTCCTGGCAACCTGCGGCCCGGAAGCTTCGCAGATCGCGAATCATTCAGCGAACCCCTTCATCATGGCGGCCAGCACATCACCACTTTTTCCTTCCTGTCCCACCATCCTCTGAAGCCCATCACCATTTCGCGCGTCTCTTTGTCACCGATGGGGACTATCGCCCGGTGGCTCCGGGTAGTGTGACGAAGAAGACGAAGTTGGCAGTGGCTTGGGACGGAGCGCTCGCGCTAGGCCAGCTGTCATTAAATCACCTCATTGCCATCAGTTACCCGTCCCATTCTTCGGCTGGCCGTCACGTAACAATTTGAACAACAATATTCGGTTTACTTTGCCTGATAATTACACCCTCTTTCACTCGTTTTTAGCCTCTTACCGCAGTTACCGTTCTGAAACACTTGCTTGTTTACTGCATTTCAACTGCCAGCGTTTCGCAGCATTTTTTCTTAACAGTATTTACCCAAGTACGCAAGCTGCCGCTTATAATGTAAACCTTGTGACGTGTTCCTTGGCTAGTCCTTTATCCGTGCACATATTTATAATACCTTCTGGAATATTGCCACGGACCTGGCTCGAGCTACCTGCGCGCTAAGCCGTGACGAGGACGAAGTGGTCGCGTTCGCGTGAGGCGCGCTCGAGCTGGCTCTGTTCTGGGCGATTAAAAACCTCGGCCGTTCTGCGGTCCCCCTCTACGTCTACGACTGTTCTCCGTCTGGCCTGTGACAATATTGTTATCCTCGTCCAACCACAGGGGCAATACAATATTCATTTGTATTTTACACGACTTTAAAAAACGCACCATTTGAGCATCCTAAGTTCGATCTGATGTCATAGAGGAATCTCATCTCACGCAGTGGGACTTTGAACACCTTTTCAGCAATATGGGTGCTCTGCGGAGCCCTAAATTTGGTTGCTTGAAATTAGATTTAATCTTCCAGCGGCAAAACAGCAACCAAGTTTCTCGTTTTTTTCCAAGATCTTGTTCTTTTTGTTTCTGTTTATTACGCAGTGTCTTGCATATATTTACGCAAATATTGGTCGCAAATGGCTAACTAATTATGCATCACAAGACGTTGTCGCAGGTTTTTAGCCTAGTGGCTCATGTCAGAGACAACAGAGAGATCTTACTGAAGAAGTGTTGTTTTACGGCTGCAAAATTATTTTGCACATTGAGGTCAACACCGACGCTTCAAAAATGTAGTTTCATTCACGCTGACAAGGCCCATGTTTCCAGCTCTCAGATGCACAGTGAGGTTACCATGTGCGATTTTTCGCGCGGTCGTGGTGGCTCAGTGGTGATGGCGCTTGGCTGCTGACCCAAAAGACGCGGGTTCGGTCCCGGCCGCGGCGGTCCCATTTCAATGGAGGCGAAATCCTAGAGGCCCGTGTACTGTGTGATGTCAGTGCACGTTATCGAAACCCAGCCGGTGCAAATTAAGCACAGCCGTCCACTACAGAGTCCCTCGTATCCTGAGTCGCTTTGGGACGTCAAACACTCAACAATCAAACCAAACCATCATGTGCTGTTTCTTGTGCGTCAACAGTTTTTTGTAATGTACCTCTTCATAGTGTCATTTCTAAAATAGAAAGCAACTAATTAAACCGGTGGCTTATTATTCAAGAGCTTACTGATGATCATAATCGGTGCCGGGTCGCTCGCTGCTTGGGCAATTTCTGCAGTGAGCTCCATGCTGTGCCTGCAAAAAAAAATTGGGTTCACTAAAAACATTACTACGGCTTTGTCGGCAGAGGCGAGGGAAATTAAACGTGGCAATGCTTAGAGTGAGCAGCCGAGATTTGGATTTTTGCGGTCGCGAGTAGGAAAGTCCAGCCTTCATGGACATGACTTCTGTGAGGTAACTGCGGAAAATTGTAATATATTGCTCAGAGCGTAATGATGGGAGTGAGCTGACCTTCTGATTCGTAGCAAAATCTTGCTTTTAAACTTCGTCTTGCTATCGCATCTTGCAGTTAAAACTGCTATTGAAACCAATGGGACGAATTTTGAAGATCATTGTGAGCCAACTGTTAAATATTGGAAGGTACTGGCATGAACATATTGACTGGAATAGATCAATCTTCCAATACGTAGCAAAATCTTGGTCTTAAACTTTGTCCTGGTGGGGGTGGAAACATTCATTGCCAAAAAAAAAAGGGGTGCAAACCCCCTAACATGGCACGAGGCAACCTTTAGAGGGCTGGCTGTCCTTACAGGGCAAAGGACAGCCCTTGGAGGGCTATCCGCTTCAGGGCGTCGGTAATTATCCGGCGCTGGTCAGCAGCAGCGGAGCTGTCCAGGAGAGTCTCCCAGTATGACTCCGCCGTGGTTGGGGATGGAGGGTGTAGGAAGGTAGGACATGCGAGGAGGACATGAATGAAGTCTCTCGGTTTCCCGCAGAGCTTACAAGAAAAAAGGAATTGATCGGGGTAGCGGGCATGAAGGAAAATAGTGTAAGGAGCAGTTCGGGTGTGGAGTCGGCGCCAGTGGGAGGCCTGGGTTAAGGCTAGGGAGGGAGCCGGCTGTGCGTAAACGCACCGGGTATCTCGGTAGTAAAGAATATCTTTGAGCGTAAGCAGACGCTCCTGGGACGATGGATAAGGTGCAACTCCGGCCCGTAAAGTGAGACCTCGGGCGAGAGAGTGGACCTCCTCGTCTCCAGGGAGGCCTGCGTGTGTGGGGGTCCAGATAAGGGTTACGGGGTGGGTGGGGTGCCAGAAGCGTAGAAGCCGAGCCGCCAGGCGGGGTATCAGATCTTTGACGCAATTGGATAGGGCGGATTTTGAGTCGGCGATAATTTGGTGGCAGAGGTGGAGACGAGAGCGAGTGCAATGGTCGCTTCCTCTGCAATTTCCGATGAGTCTGTAGTGACGGATCCTGATGCGATTAGTCGGGCCTGAGAATTAGCGACGGCGAGAACCGTGCGGGAGCCCGACGAGTACGCTTCCGCGTCCACGTAGGCTACCTCGGAACTGCTGCCGTAGAGCTTGTGCAGGGCTTTGGCGCGGGCTGCCCTGCGTTCTCCGTCGTGCTCGGAGTGCATGTTCTTAGTGATTGGAAGGATGAGGAGATGGGAGCGTAGGTCTGGAGGTAGGGGAACACCGTCGGTAGGATGGGTGACCGGGTTGATGCCTAGCTGACAGAGTAGAGTGCGGCCTGCCGCGGTACTCGACAGGCGAGTCAGCTGTGCTGTTAGGGTGGCTTCTGCCATCTCCTCAAACGTGTTGTAGGTATCGAGGTTTGGGAGTCGGGTAGTAGAGGTGCTGGGAGGTAGGCGGAGGGCGACCTTCGTGAAGCTCCTGAGGAGCGCGTTGATGCGGTCCTGCTTCATCTGCTTTAGGGGGAGGTAGGGGAATGAGTACGCAGAGCGGCTCGTGATGTAGGCTTGGGTGAGGCGGAGAGTGTTCCGCTCTCGCAGACCCGCGCGCCGGTTCGCCACGCGGCCGAATGAGACGGGTGGCTTGCTGGGCTTAGGTTTGGAGAGTTTGGATGGCGTCGCCATGCGCGCCGTGGGAGTGAAGGACGAGGCCCAGGATGCGAATCTTGGAGACCAGGGGAATGGGGTGGTTTCCTAGAGAGAGTGAGATGGGAGGGTTGGCGGGGTCGTGTGGCCTGGGGCGGTAGAAGAAGAGCTCGGATTTAGAAGGGGAGCAGGCTAGGCCGCGCGCGCCGGCGTATGAGTCGATGATGTTGAGAGCCGACTGTAGGTTGTGTTCTATGTCGGCATCACTGCCTCGGTTAGCCCAGATAGTGATGTCGTAAGCATAGAGGCTGAAATGTATGTCGGGTATTTAGCGAGTTGGTAAGGGAGTTGAAAAAGGGCTATATTAAAGGGGATAGCAGACAGTACAACACCATGAGGTGTTCCCCGCGCTCCCAGTGAGACACCGGACAGCCGGTGGTCGCCCATGGTGAGTGTGGCTGTTCGTTCGGAGAGGAAATCGCGGACGTAATTGTACATCGGCGGGCCTACGCCTAGGGCGTGGATGCCTTCTAGGATGGCTGCGTGGGTAACGTTATCGAAAGCTTTTGTTAGGTCGACGCCGATGATAGCCTTAGTGTCGCCCGCGGGGGAGTCAGGGATGTGGTGCTTGAGTTGTAGAAAGACGTCCTGGGTGGACAAGCCCGGGAGGAAACCAAACATGCACGAAGGCATAAGGTTGTTGTTCTCCAAATACCGGCTGAGCCGGTCTGGAGAACGCGCTCCATGAGCTTGCCCACACACGACGTAAAAGAGATGGGACGGAAGTTAGCGGGGAGAAGTGGTTTTCCATATTTGGAAACAAAGACTACTTTGGTGTCTTTCCACTGGGGTGCGAGGGCGCCTCGCAGCCAGCATTCGTTGAAGTAGTAGTCGGTTAGGGCTTTGATGGAGGGGGAATCGTGGTTGCGGAGTGCCTTGTGCACTCCGTCGGGGCCAGGAACTGAGGACGTGTTGAGGCGCTGAAGTTCTGCCCTCACTTCCGCCTCGGTGATCGGTTGGTTGAGATGGTCGATGTGGGAGCCTGTGCAGTCAGGGTGGTGTACGGAGGATATGCGGGGAAGTAGAGATCGCGAAGCTCCTCGAGGAGTTCCTGCGGGGAGACCTCGGGTGTGTGTATGAGCTTTATGAGGTTGTGTTTCTGGTGTGTCTTGGACAGAGTCGAACTTTGTCCTGTGTTCACTTCGAGTGGTCCAGGCCCCCATAGAAAAGAAATGGGGTGCGCTTATTACAATCAATATCAGTAAAACGCAAGCCTACCGAAGAGGAATCTGCGTATATACCGATTGGTATGGTGCATTCTTAAGATATGAAAAAAAATTGCATTCATACACAACCTTTTGTAGGAAAAATGCGCTTGTCCAGGATTTTTGGGTATGAGTTGCCATTAAATTTCACTGCGCAATTGTATCCGATGGATGTGTGGAAACTATATTGTGAGAGCTATGTACCGTCTTTGAAATGCAGCTCCTCTCTTTGCGATGACTCTAACGACAGCGCCTTTTTTAAGCAAGATATATGAAGTCACGGTGCAAAACCTTATTCAAGAAAACATGCACAGCTATTTATGGTGTACAGAGTTGATTTTTTCTCACTTTTACGAAGACTTCACCGGTCAGCTATCACTGAATTACAACTCTTTTGTTTGTGTCAGTGGCCATATATGAAATATTTCAGTAGAGAGGCGTCTTTCACGCATGTTTTGGAGAAAAACGAAGAAACATAAATGAAACAATGGTTTCAGTTCTGAACGAGAAAAAGTAGATAGAGAAAGCATATTAGTATCTAACGCAGAAAATTGTAGCGTTAATGTTGAAAAAAAACGGCATACTTTTAAAGTTCCTGTAATATTATGCGGGACAACACAGCAAGCTTGAGAAACGCATTGAAAGGCCTTGCTTTTTCTGGGAGCGGAGCATTGCGTGTGTTTGAAATGCATATTATCTCGCCCAGAATACTGGTGGCTCATTCTAGTTAGCTGCTAGGGGCTTTCATTACACTTTTCTTTGAAGATTTGCTGTTGCCTGCAACTGCAGGTTTCAGACCTTTTAGGCTCTTGAAGCTTTGCCCATTAGAACACTCACCTCATGCAGCCTCCAGACGTCGGCAAATGCCCTCATTCTTCCCTTTGATCCCCCGCCCTCACCAATAAAGCATTGGTACTCCCTCACCATTTCGTCGGAACTGCCTCACCCTTGCACTGAAGATCAGTATTCGACTTATTTTCCGTTGACATAGATTTGTGCCGATGTTAATGAGTCACACTAAGCGCAAACCATTGTTCCCTGCGTCCGCTTTCGGTTGTGTCGAGCCGCATGTATTTTGCTTAGAACTCGGATGTTGTAGCCAAGAACAGGAGCAAAAAATAAAACAGGGACTAAGCTCACGCTGTAGCCAATTAGTGGTAAGAGTCGAGTCATTCAGGTACTTACGGCAGTGGATAAAATGAGATACGCCGGAAGAATCGGGGCCATGCAGGGCGCAGAAAATTCTTCTAAAGACACGAAAGGTAGCCAATCAGAAGCGAGGGCCGGGATAATTTCAGGCAGGATATTCTCCCGGTTGCAGATAGAATAGGCACGGTCATAATTTACATGGACGACCTACCCACCTTCGTTAACTCGTTAAGTTTGTGACGGAGCGGCGAACTACTGGAGCCCATGTGCGGAATATAGAATTCGGACTGCTCACCGCAACAGAGATCACGCCTGATTATCGGCTGTACGAAGGTATGGGGCATACGCTGCAAATTTAACAACGAAAAAACTACGATTACGCAAGTAACCTTATAAAGTGCAAGGCGTTTTCATTTTATTTAACGTTTTTCACAGTAGCAGTTGCAACTGCTCTACATGTTTGCGTCACTTTCTTTGCAATTCTTGATCCATAAACCGCTATATTCGGACTGCTGGCTGATGGTGCCGATACTTGGATCATATTTTTGTGTGCTTTTTATTTTGATTCAGTTATTTATAAATAAGATGCTAAATGCAGCTTGAATAACAATAAACCAATTTCCACCTTGCTAGCTACTGCAAGCATACCTACGTCATCGTGAAGCAGCATCACAGGTTTAAAAAATGTAAGTCAACGGAAATGGCCTTGTTAAAGAAAAAAGAAAAAAGTTGGTTTTAAATTTGAGCGTAGATTATACACAATGCGCCTGTATCTTGATTATAACAAGGCCTGTGACTCTATTAAACACAAAATATTATTGAAAAAGTTACCTAACTGTGGCATTAGAGGTGTTGCTGTAGGCTTAATTAGAAATTGCCTAACAAACAGATCCCAATACACAACGGGAAGGCAAGCACAATCCGACATTCGTATTATTGCAATGGGATACCACAGGGGTGCGCACTTAGCCCATTATTATTTCTGCTCTACATTACCGATATTGTAAACATCCGGATAACTCAAGAAATTATACTATTTGCTGATAACGCCAACATTTTTTTCAGGAGGAGATATGAGGGATATCGAGAGGCCAGCGAATAATTGGTTAGACATCCCGTCGGTGTGGCTTGGCGTGAATAAGCAAGTTAGCTCTAAACACAAACAAAACATATCGTGCTTCGACCAAAAATAAAGGCATTACAGGCATCCTGATTTACGTTGATGATGAACAAATCGAACCGATTAGATCGCTTGACTTCCTTGCTGTACTTTTCCAAGAAAACCCAGACTGATCTGCTCATGTCGCAAAATTACAAACAGAGATCAACAACGGTTGCAATCACTTTCAAACTGAAGAATCTATTGCCCTCTCGGCTGAAAAAAAAACATATATTACCCTCTAATACATTCCCACCTGCACTATTGTCTTATCTTATGGGGTACGACCACAAAAACAAATTTGCAGAACCTACACTTATAACAGGAAAAGTGTTGCGCCAAATAGAAAATGTTCCGCGTTTAGCTTTCTCTGCCCCAAGACGCAGATATTGTACCAGGTTCAAATTTTTTCATAGTATTTACTATTGTAAAACTGGCATAAACCGTGACCCATGCATCAATGCACCAAACATTGTGTCGCTACGCTTCTCTTCTTGTTCCGGAGTAGATCAAATTTGGTGTTCCTTCGTTGAAAGATTCTCATATACAGTGTCAGTCTCTAGCTGCAGAAATGATCTGGAAATTCTGCCTTCCTGAAGGGGCTTTCTGACACGAGTGCGTAGAGGCAGACCCCTTAAAGCACCGCTAAGGCCGAAGTTTATTGCGCGGTGAAAAGAGCCCGTCCATGCGGATAGGCCTGCCAATAACCCTAAAATGGTTGGCATAGTTACATTCATAAGATGCATTGCCAATTTTTGGTCTGAAGAATGGTTTGCTGATTAATAACAAGAAGTCAACCATTCTGAAAAGAACACCCAGCTTCCTTATGTCCGAACGAAAATTGAAGTTATTTTTGGAATAGAAAGCTATTTACCCAATAGTAGCGTTTTGGGGTTAAACTTTGTGGGGGCAGAAAAGCAAACAAGCATGCCATGATATCTTGATTGTAGGTTACAACATTAGAGTGTTGTGTCCCCAAAAAGGTTATTCTGTCTTCGCCCTCCAAAATGACGTCTGCTGAACAGTGATTGTCCATCATGCATATATATATATATATATATATATATATATATATATATATATATATATATATATATATATATATATATATATATATATACGTGCAGACAAGGCAAATGAAATGAGGGGCTCGTTTGACACACATACGAAGGAATCCAACACCAACAGTCACCGAAACCAAGGTGCATAGAGGAATATTTCTATTTGTTTTAATGTTTAGTGCCCATTTAAGCCTTTAAGTGCCCATTTAAAGCTGATGATGATGATGATGATGATGACTCCTATCAACCAATGAAAATGAAGGCTTGCGAGTGCATTCACGGAATTTCGGCTGGAGAACCAGCCTTTTTCTAGTGTGCTACTGCATTCGAAACACGTAGCTTTTAATCTTTGCAAAATGTTACTCAAAGAAGGGTGGTGGCAGCACGACAGAGTACAAATTGGGATTTCAGTAAAAAATTACAAGTTTCTAATCAGTTCTTAAACAACAACACCGTGCACAAAAAAATTGAATAAAAGAGGCGAGACGAACAAAAAATCTAACACCTGAAACGAACTGCAGTGGATCACAAGTAGAATGTGCTGAAAGAAACATGAAACTGCGAGGCTATTCAGGGTAAGAAAAAATTAATGGTCCACTGCGCATGAGCACGAGCCGAGCTGTTTGGCAGTTCGTAAATGCATGAAGAGAAGGGGGACATAACAGCAAGACTGACAATAAAAAGATTGCAAAAAGCGGCCGAAAACAAAAAAAAAGTTAATTGGTCACAATACAATACATGGCATTGAAGTATAAAAAAAAACGGACGAGAAATAACTCTAGCAGTAAATGCACGACAATGCGAGTGACATAGAACAACATAAATCTATATGTATATATGTTTATAAAGATCACCGATCATCGAAATATGAACAATATAATAGCGTTTTTTCTTCAGGACATTTTGCCTGGAGGGGCCAGCGTTTTTCAAATATGGTGCCGCATTCGAAAGGGGTCCCTTTAATCCATTGTAGGAGAGTGAGATGGATGTTGCCCCACTTTCATCAAGTTCCGGCAAAATGACAACGGTAAATGCGTATCGAACTATCAAAAACCGTTAAGCATGTTCATAACTTTCATTCAAAGGTTTTCTAGGCGTTCTGAGAGTGTTGTTACAAGCGCGAATGGAGAGATTGAGACGGCGCATTTTGGCGGGAAACACAAAATTCGGAAGACGCACTTAGGACTGCTTATGTGTGGGAAAACGAAAACAATATAATGTCCTTGGTTGACCAACAGCGCATCACAGTCGGGACAAATACAAGGCAAGCGCTGTTACATAACAGAAGCCAAAGTACTAGAATGTCCATTGAGTAAAGGTGAGATTTGGGCGAGTTGGTAAGCATTCATATTGGGCGAACAGTGCATCAAAGGTGGGACATGCATCAGAGGTGGGACAAAGGCATGACAAGCGCTGTCTTATATTTGTCCCACCTTTATTGCCCTGTGCGCCCACAATGAATAGGACTCAAACCTCTCGAGTTCCTCGGAAACGATCTGCCGGATCGTCGATGACACATCCATGAAACTCTCTTCAAGGCTGGTCAAACGCCCCAAACTTATGCGTAGTGCAACGAGTCTCCGTCTCCAATGGGCGCACATACCGAATGACGTATGAGACTTCTCCAAGCCATCTTTCGCGCTCAGAATATTACAACATCGTCGGCAGGCCCCTTCAGAAGATGTCCAACTCTATCTTCCTCGCACGTATGAGAAATCGTCGTTTCACATAACTTCAGGAACTGCTCTATGTGCGTTGAGCAGGTTTCATCCCGTAACTGAGCCCGGTGTGCAAGCGTTTGTTCGGCCCATTTACGCCACTCGAGGCTGTCGCCGAAACGTTGCCAAATTCAGTAAAAAAGCGTTCCCAGGATATGAGGGAGTCCGAATGGTTCTCAGACCATACCAGAGCACGATGAGTAAGAAAGAAAACCGCGTTGGCGAGCTGAGCGGCGGCGTCCCATCGGTTATAGCGGCTCACCCGTTGGTATTGGATCAGCCACTAATCGAATTCCTCGCCTGCCGCTCCTGTTAAAGTCCGAGGCTCCCGATAGTATAGGGAGAAGCTCGGTGGCCTGGATGGCAGCGTCACGTCGTATTGCTGATGGCTCATCGGCCGGTTGCATGGTGCCTGTCAGCGATCCAAAGCCGGCAAAGCGACGATTCAGGCGCGGATCCAGTTGCGCCTGCGCCGTTAGTATGGCCTGGGGATCGTTACCCCGCACCTCAAGCGAAATTTTACACTCGTACCTTCACAACTCAGACGTCATAGGTGGTGCAACAGGCAAGGAACACAGGGAGCGCAGGAAGCAACCCAGGGGCCGCAAGGGAGTGTCGACCAGGACCAACCCACTGCAACCTCCTCCTCCTTGCTTCCACTCTCTTGTCCGTCGCGCAACTTCCTCAAGAGCGTAATATTATATATATATATATATATATATATATATATATATATATATATATATATATGGGAAACAAGAGAAATTGGAAACAAAAGGATTTATTTCACGACGTTTCGGCTGGAGGACCAGCCTCGAAAAGGCTGGTCTTTCAGCCGAAAGGTCGGTAATTAAATCCTGTTATGTTTCAATTTCTGGTGACTTTATATTATATCGATCAGTCAGCTGCTAAGAAATCACTTTTAGTATATATATATATATACATATATATATATATATATATATATATATATATATATATATATATATATATATATATATATATATATATATATATATATATATATATATATATATATATATATATATATATATATATATATATATATATATATATATATATATATATATAGCAGACAAGGTAAAGGAAATGAGATTCTAGTTTGACAAACTTATGAAGGTAGCCAACAGTCACCGAAATCAAGGTGCATAGGGGAATATTTAATTTATTTTATGTGTTGTGCTTAACAGTGAGATAATAATCGATTAATCTATCGCCTAAATAAAATTACTTATAAAGCAGTGGAAAAAACAACCATGCCGCCGGTGGGTCCGAACCCACAATCTCCGAATATCGCGTCCAGTGCTCTACCAACTGAGTTACGGCGACGGCTGGCCAATCTGCTGCTCTCGTGGGTATTTATGTTTATTGGGTGTAAGCGAACCTTGAGAGTGTTCACCAGCGCCACCCTCGTGAATAGCGGCGGACGTAGCACGTCCTGTAATACCGCGAGTGTGACGTGGAACGTCATCTAACGGCGAGGGCGGAAACGGTGCGAGAGCCTTCTTATGCTACCTATGGCATCAAGACTGCCAGAACCGAGACCCTCGTTAAGCTCTTAGCAGACAAAGTAAAGGAAATGAGGGGCTCGTTGGACAAACTTAAGAAGGAAGCCAACAGTCACCGAAACCAAGGTGCAAGGTAGGTAGGTGGGTGGGTGGGTGGCTCGGTGGGTGGGTGGCTCGGTGGGTGGGTGGGTGGGTGGGTGGGTAGGTAGGTGGGTGGGTAGGTAGGTAGGTAGGTAGGTGGGTAGGATAGATAGATAATAGATAATAGATAGATAGGTAGGTAGGATAGATAGATAGATAAAGAGGTGGAGGGAAGGCAGGGATGTTAACCATAAAGGGGTTCCGGTTGGCTACCCTGCACTGGGGAAGGGGGATTAGGGGACTAAAAGGAGGAAGAGAGAAGGATAAAAAGGCATAACACACACACACGCACAACGCTGTCACAATTTGTCACTCAATCCAGTCGCACTCAAGTAGGTAAAGAGTGCCTTGTATGCCTTGAGGGCAGTCGACTGCTGAGGCCACGGACCGAGCATCTTTTGCTCCGTTAATGGGCGAGGATCGAGGCGGTCGAGGGCACATCACAGTGCATGTTTTGCACTCGCAAATGCAGGGAACTCACAGAGAAGATTAGCGATGGTCTCCTCACAACCACAGCTTTCACAGGCAGGACTGTCGGCCATCCCTATCTGGAAAGCTTAGTGGTTGGTGAAAGCAACACCAATCCATAAACGGCATAACATTGTTGCTTCGCGACGTGATAAATTACGTGGAAGACGAAGGCAAAGTCCAGGGTCCAGTGCCTTGTGGCGGAGGTTGCAGAACTCTCCCGTGTTCCAAGCTGAAAGTGTGAGCTCCAGCGCCAAAGGGCGAAGCCCACACGCTGCGTCAGGTCTTGATATTTAGATCCTCACTGGAAGTCCGTCGTTGTGAGCAGAACGCGCAGCCGCATCGGCCTGGTGGTTACTGTTAATACCACAGTGTCCTGGCAGCCATTGAAAAATGATGTCATGACCTTTGGATACGGTGCAGTGGTACCATGGAAGGATCTGAGCAACAAGTTGTCCCTGCGACCCGCGGCGTAGCGCAGCTTGCAGGGCTTGAACGGCTGCTTTAGAGTCGGTGAAAGCCGTCCAGTCATGTGGAGGTTCTTGGCTGATGGACACGACCCCAGCTCGTAAGGCTGCGAGTTCCACACCAGTTGAAGATGTTGCATAGGTAGTCTTCACTTTCATGAAGATGGATGTGGCCGGTATCACCACCGACCCCGCAGAACTGGTCGAGTGAACTGATCTATCTGTGTAAACATGTATGCGGTGACTGTGGTAAGAATGCAGGTGATTCAATGTTAGTTGTTTGAGAGCGGGCAGTGATACACCAGCTTTCTTCGTAATGCCAGGAACATAGAGGTGAACCCGAGGTTCATGAAGACTCCATAAAGGTGAGCACGGTCTTGACGCAGGGGTGAACGCCGATGGAAGATATGCGCGATGGGATTCAATGACTTTGGCGAATGCAGTACGCGTCCTAATTATTGGGAGTGTTGCGAGGTAATGCAGGGAACCCGTGTGAGGTACCCAATATGTGTTATCATGGTGTCAACAGCAATGTATGTCGCAACAGGATGTTCCCGGGCAACAAGAACAGTTGCTGCTGTTGATGCACATTTAGACAGTACAAGGCAGATACGAAGAGCTTGCGCTTGCACACTTTGAAGAGTCTTGATATTCGTTTTTCTAATGGAACTGAATATCGGAAGACTGTACCGCATGCAGCCTAGAAATAGCGAACGGTACAGTTGTAGCATCGAGCGCACTGATGCGCCCCAGGACTATCCTCCGAGGAAGGAGAGGACGTGGACAATCGCAAATAGTCTCTTTCTCATGTCGTAGATATGTGGACTCCACGAGAGGTTCCTGTCGATGACAACACCAAAGGATCTGTCCTCTCTCATAGGGAATGGCTTCGCCATTGATGCGAATGGTGTAACGTGACATTATCTTGCGTGTGAACGCCACAAGTAAACACTTTTTGGTCGAAATGTTCAGGCCCTGCAACCGAAGTTGTCAATATCGATGCCGCCTTTTGAAGTCTTGCACGAACTTGAGGACGGGTCATCCCTGATGCCCAAATAGAGATATCATCTGTATATACAGAGATCTGAGCAGATTGTGGCAATACGTCGACCAGGCCGATGAGAGCAAGGTTGAAGAGAACTGGTCTCAGCACTCCACCCTGAGGGACTCCGCGCGAATTTCGATGTAAGGACGTTGGTCCGTCCGCGTTCAGGACAAAAAACGACCTCCCTGATAAATAGCTGCGTATTCAGCTTAACGTGCGGCTTCCGATCTCAGCAGCTTCCACTGCGTCCAAAATGGCCTGATGCGTTACGTTGCGTACGCACCCTTGATATCCAAATACAATGCCACGGTCAATCTTTTCAAACTTTTGCTCTGTTGCACCAACGTTGCAAGGTCAACCACGTTGTCGATAGAAGAGTGGCCCCGTCGGAACCCAGACATGAAGGTTGGATTAATCTGATATCGCTCCAAGTACCATTCCAAGCGTGTGAGCTGCATTCTTTCCATGACTTTGCCGACGCAGCTGGCGAGTGCAATTGCACGGTATGATGAAAGGTCAAGCGGTGATTTCCGCGGTTTAAGAAGTGGAACCAGACGACTGGTCTTCCAATCATGAGGAACTATGCCAGCAGTCCATTACTTGTTATAAGTGTCCAAAAGAGCCCGTCGAGCTTCTTGGCCAAGGTTGGCAAGTGCGGAGTACGTCACACCATCGGGTCCTGGTGATGGTGACCTTTTACAACAAGCCAGCGCAGCATCAAGTTCTTCCATGGAGAATAGTACATCTATTCGAGAATCCCGTGTAGGTGGAACATTGTTGCAGTGCAGCGGTGCGCTTGGATTCGGAGGGCCTGTTATTCTTGCGCAGAAATATTCGGCTACCTCAACCACACTGCGCCTTTGGTGGAGCGCTACGGATTTGAACGGGCAGCGCTGTTGAGGGGACGTGCGAAGACCCCGAATTACACTCCAAACGCGTGACAGAGGCTTCCGTGGATCAAGTCTTTGACAAAATGTCCCCCAGCGTTGTGTTTTCAGCGCCTGAATTATGCGCTGAATCTTCTTCTGTGTGCGCCTAGCATCTCTTAGGCTTAGACGCGACTTTGTGCGTCGGTATCCGCGCTCTGCCCTGCGCCGTTTTGATCTCAGTGGCTGCAATTCGAAGTCAAAATCGGTGTAGTTAGCGACAGGGTTAAAGGGGTAAGTGGCGTGTTCCATGGCCTCCTTAATTTTTTGTTCAAGACCGGTAGGCAAGCCCTCTGTGCAAGCAGCCTCCATAAGTAATTTAAAAACTGTCCAGTTAATGCGCTGCCTACACGTGGCTGGGGAAAATGTGGAATGGCCGGTAATAATCAGGTACGTTGGGATATGGTCGCTGCCATGAGTTTCTACATCCGAAAACCACCGGACGCTGTTGGTAAGGAACTGTGAAAAGAAAGTCAAGTCCAAGCAGCTGCTATAAGTCACCCCTCGAATATAGGTCGGGCTTCCGTCATTAAGGCACTGGAGGTCATGGTCAGAAGCGAAGGACACAAGCTGTCTTCCTCCCCTAACGTCCATCCTAACGCCTCCCCACATGATGTGATGAGCATTTAAGTCACCTATAATGACCCACGGAGCAGGTGTAGGTGCCATCAAACCACTCAACCTTCTGGCGTCGAAACGACTTGATGGCGCCAAGTACACCGCCAATAGCTCAAACTTCAGGTCTCGGCTCTTCACTGTCAGGCAAACGTACTGATTGTCTTCATTCGGAGGAACTGAATGTTGCACATATGTAAGTTCACGTCGAATGTAGACCATGACTTTGCTGGATCTGTTGCGCGTGGGTGATTCAAATGCCTCGTAACCGGATATTCGCGAAACTGCCGGGATCTTCGGTTCACAAATCAAAAGAATGGGGAAGTGATTCTCGTAGACGTAGTGCCGTAAATCGGAAATCCGGGACTGGAGTCCACGAGCATTCCATCGGAAAAAGAAAGCTTGCTTGACTTTACTTTGAAAAGACGGGTCCGTGGAGCCATGATGCCTTCTACTGTAGAGCCGCAAGAACTGGATGTAGCGCGTCCAGCACTTGAAGTGTGCTATTTGCTGCTGGCGTGCGTAGGCTGGAAAGCAGAGCACGCATGGTATTCATTAGTGACGTTAGCATTGTAATCACTTGCATATCTGGGTCATGGCCTTGATCGTGCCTGTTGGCTGGATCAGTCGTAGGTTCTGCACACTGCCCTGAGCGCGCCAACATCCCTGACACAGTAAGCGTAGAAGGCTTTGGCAGTGGTGGCCAAGTTGCATCTGAGGAAGGAGGTCCATCCTCACCAAGCGCCGGGCTCCCTTGATTTGGCACGGTTTTTGGTGGAGGCGGACAAGCGCAGTTGCGTTTGGGGCATTCTTCTCAAATGTGATAGCTTTATTTGACGACCTTCGGCGGCGCGAACGACGTCGTCGCACCTTTGCGGCGGCTTCTTTGTGCGTTGAATGGTCTCGCACCATTTGCTTGAGTACCGCCCGCTCGGTCTTTAGACCTATGAGCTTCGAAGAACGTAGGGGCCTAAGAGATTCAATCTAAAATCCGAAAAAATCTGACATATGCAAATGGCTGCACCATCACAGCGTAGCAGATTCCTCCTTCCGTAGCTAGCAATCCGAATGGAGTGGTTGGTGGGCCAAAATTGCAAATAAATTGATGTAAACACACATAGATGTGTTGAACATAACCAGAGACAAATAAGAATTCTAATGCTGTTGCATTGCGCTCTGGAGGTGAATTCAGCGCCCCTTATTTTTATATTTACAGAATACCTGCATCGTCCATGGGAATATTCGCAGGAGAGACAGTTTCAGAAAGATGTAATTTTCACAGTAATCTTTAAGAAAGCACAAAAACGATCAAAACGTACAGAAAGAGTCACCATCAAGGTAATACAAAACAATTAACACAAAACAAATTAACACATATTACACTCATAAATACAGCCCAGAAACAAAATCATGGTTATCGATGACTGAAACACGATCTTCTGGAAGCAAGTTCCACTCTCACTGTTTTCGGAAAAAGTGAGTTTGCAATAGTGATTGTTGCGCAGTCATGTTCGTCGAAACTTTTTGCAGTAGTCGGGTTGAGTCGAGGAGTAGGTTGGCTCCGAGAGATAGTTGCGCTTGTCAATGCGTGTTTTATTATAGAAGATAGTGTGGTGAAATTTTAGTCTTAATTCTTTTCTTCTGGCGCTTTGCTTTTCCCAACCGAGCACGTTCTTTATATCAGTGATACTTTGAAAAGGGTTATAAATATTGTAGACGAAGCGTACAGCCTGATTTTGCAGCTTTTCTATGGAATGGATCAAATAGTCCTGATATGGGTCCCAAATAATGCATGCAGAATTGAGGATAGACCTGAATGTGCAAAAAAATATTCTTTAATTTAACATCCTTGGACGCTGATTTGAAATTTCTACCAATAAAATCAACATCTTACATAAAAAATTGAATGTTGAATGTGTTTTAAGTTTCTGGGTAAAATAAAAGCTAAACAATTTGCATTCTGACACTGTTTTTATTGTTATGTTTTCAACTTTGAATTGTGTTTGAGGTTGGAGCTTTTTAATGTAAAAACGTGCATGACTGCATTTGTTTTTATTTTTCTTGCACCAATCGCTTTTGTTTTTTTTTATGATAACAACTAGCAAATGCAAGTTTAACTCTTGTTTTCACACTATTTGACTTGTGACCTGTCGACGAAACTTACTTCAAACCTCCAAGTTCGTCAACCATTTAGACATAACTTGCTGTATTGTAACAATCGTGGATCCACAGAGAGAGAAAAAAACTTGTAGAGCCTTCTTCAGTACATTCTTGAAGAAGAAAATGTACTATTTTTGAGATTGCCTGCAATGCTGTCGGCGGTGTCTAACGATCTCTCTGATTGAAACCGGATCGATTGCCCTTGTATGATATGCATGAATCACCTCTGGAACGCTAAAGTGCCTTTTATTCGATTATCATATGACATTAATTTAATCATCCCCACTAATCCACTGCACTCCGGCCACTTATCTCCCCTAATCCACTCAATTCATTTTCTGCTGTGGGCCTTCTTGCAAATATTTCGAGGTCCTTTAGAATTTTTCTGGGTGAGCCACACATCGAATTTTGAAGGTCCTCAAAGTTAATTTTAAATTTTTCAGTAAACTCTGATTGGTCCACAGGTGGTCACGTGTTGTTGATGACGTCAGGAACCCCTTAATTGCATTCACAGACCGTGGGGTGTTTTATACCGCTACTGGCGCACTGGTGCCGCGCTTAAGCGATGTGACACTGCCTCGACAGCAGGCGGCTGTTTCAAACGTAGCCACTAGAAGTGCTTTTAAAATGAAGGTTCCTCTGCCAGAGCTGCCGTAGGCTCATGCACAGGGCCATAGTGGGCAGGTATCAACGGCGGTAAATTTGGCAACGGTGGGCAGTTTGCTCTTAATCCGGTGGGCAGGTTGCCACTTGCCACGGTGAGCAGGTTATAACAACGCCACGACGTCACGTGACCTCTCTTCTCCAATCAGAATATTTCGCAGCAGAGAAGATGGAATTTTTTGCGAGACGACAACCTAAATGGTAGTTGGACAAGGTGATAAGTTGAGCAGGGGTGTGCATGACCTTGTGGCTATATCATATCGTATTAATAATGCTGCCTTGTTGAGAAATACGGTGGCAGTCATAAACTACGACTGCGCCCGCATCTACGAGCGTGCAAAGATTTCAGTCCTTCGGCGGACGTACCAGCGGCCACAAGCGAGGCTATTTTGGTTGCTTCAAAACACTTTCCGCGGGAGCCGTGCATTCAAGGTGCGCCTCTAAATAATGCTAGCATAGAAACACGGCAAAATGCCATTGCTTAGAGGTGTTCTGCATGGCTGTAAACAGCAATTGTGAAGTAATAAAGAAGTTGCCACGAATCATCTGCATTAAAGCTGCACTTGAATCCTACCTAGCGAACGTTTTTCCATACTGTAGGGAGCAAAAAACTCATTGGCTGCTCTCTCCAAGAGTTCCTCTATAAGAAAATCGAGTTTCTCTAAAACCGGGTTCAAGCCTGGAAATACTCTTTCAAAATGGCATAGTTCGTATTGCGTGACCATGCAGCCGTTATTACAAAGCATTTGTAACTTTTATTGAGCATAGTGAGAGTGAATGGGTTCACCATATGCGAGGGTGCGTTTTCTGTTTTAGCCCGTAGCACTTATACTGACCATTCCCCACATTTTACAGTTGCTATCTGCCTGCCTGCCTGCCTGCCCGCCTGCCTGCCCGCCTGCCCGCCCGCCCGCCCGCCCGCTCGCCCGCCCGCCCGCTCGCCCGCCCGCTCGCCTGCCCGCCTGCTCGTTCGGTCGGACGGTCCATCCGTCCGCCCGTTCGTCCGTCCGTCTTTGTTACCCTGATGCCGGTTTGGTAGCAGGGGCATTTTTTTTGGTGGGCAGGTAAGCAACCCGTGTAAGGTGGCACCTCAATTAATCGTGAGAGGTTGCTCGAGAAGAGCAACCTGGGTCTCAACCCAATCCAACCTTGCCATAGACCTGGCAGTGGCGCACCACTCGACCGTTGCACCACTGCGCCAGGAGTAGCGGGAAGACTCCCAGAAATGTATGAACCCCGAGAATGGTCAATTACGCATATATGAATATTAACCCATTGTCGTCATTCAAAAAAATTCCTTCCGTGAACACCTAATCTCAACACCGGAACCGAAGGGAAAACCGAATAGCTACCGCACCTATTCGCATTTTTCTTTACTACGCAAATGAACCATTTTTCAGTTCTGCTATCAATACCTTTTTCAAAATGAAACAGATTGTTTCAATAATCGCTTGTAGCATTACCTGCTGTACAAAACCTAGTGCTGACCCTTAGCGCCGTGTGGCGTGGATTTTACTCCAGCAGCAAGCCTTCGACGTGATTATTATTATTTTTTTTGCAGAGCGCCAAAGGAATATATAACGTAATTAATGCGATCTTATCTGCATGACGTCTAGTGAGATATTCTTGCTCCATGCTAAGTGCTTCCACTTCAATTGTGTTTGTGTGTTATCTGCTGCTATTTTTCGTAAAATGGTGTTGCAATAACCTTGTCCCTATCTGAAATTACAAGATTGGTTTAGGGGTGTTTAACGCCCCAAAGCGACTCAGGCTATGAGGAACGCCGTAGTGAAGGGCTCTGGAAATTTCGACCACCCGGAGTTCTTGAACGTGCACTGACATCGCACAGCACACGGCCCTCCAGAATTTCGCGTCCATCGAAATTCAGCCGCCGCTGCCGCGATCGATCCCGCGTCTTTCGGGTCAGCAACCGATCGCCATAACCACTCAACCACCGCGGCGGCGTTCCAAATTACAAGAGGAAATGTAATTATCCAAGTAATATATTCATTTCCCCCTTCATCGACTGTAAGGGCTGTGTGTATCTCAACTCCCGAAAATTTGGTCGCGTAGGTTGGCGCTATGTTCTGCAGTAAGGAGGAAAACAGAGGATAAATGCGGGCGGAGAACTCGCGCAAAGGACCGAAGAGCATGAAACCTTATGGCTCATGTGCGGTGAGGGAACCAAGCGGGGCTACGTCGCCTGCGTTGCGGGTGGTCGAATGCTTGCTGCTGTGCCACCGTCTTGCAACACTGGATTCCGAGATGAAAAGAAGGCCGCACAGACTTTGCCTCCTCCTGTAAGCAAGTTATTGCAGCAGCAATGCTGCGTGAGGGGCATGCCAGCAGTCAAACCTGCAGCGCAGCGCACGTTCGCATGTGCTCATCTAAGCGAGCGCGGCCGCCCTCTCAATTATTTGACAACAGAACACCTCGACACCAATAGAGCCTCAACTTAGCGGCCGCATACTGGTGTAGAAGTGTACCGCATTATCGGTTGCCTTCCGCTGACGCAGTGGCAGCCACACGGCTTGGTGGAGCGCGTACCTGGCACTGCGTATCTACTACAGGCATACGGTACGCCTCCCCTAAGCTGAAACTATGCCATTCTCACGCGCAGAATTCAACGCGACGTCATCGGCTAAACTTCCGGTGATGACCGTGTCATGAGAAAACACCATAAGGGGCCACTTTAAGTGAAGAAGTTCAAGCGCAGATGCAACGCATTTTCGTGCACTGCCGTTGTGATAAGCCTTGCCACCCACTGTTCATCAGTATTCACACAGGCAGAGTAGCCTTTAAGAGGCGTCGCTGAAATTCGCGTTCGAGTGAGGAAACAAAGCTGCAAGTTCTTTTTGTTATATTATTTCGAAAGATGCTACATCATTTTGAACGTTTGGAATTTCTTTTCAATAGCAGGAGAGATTTCGATGTTGTCTACATCACCCGTTCTTTACTTCCCATAGAGACGCACATCGCAATCCCTTGCTACAAGACTTGCGGTGGCTGTTGACGTTAGCGATCCCTCACTGCACAGCCGACTATTTTGCCGCGATCGGGGTATGTACACATCCATTCTTCTTGCATATGCAGCCGCCGCGGTTAATTTCCCGTACAGATGCACATTGCAATCCCTTGCTAGAAGACTTGCGGTGGCTGCTGACGTTAGCAATCGCTCACTGCACAGTCGACAATTTTGCCGCGATCGGGGTAAGTACCGATCCATTCTTCTTGCATACGTAGCCGCTGTTGTTTATTTCCCGTACAGATGCACATCTCAATCCCTTGCTAGAAGACTTGCGGTGGCTGTTGGCGTTAGCGATCGCTCACTGCACAGCCGACTATTTTGCCGCGATCGGGGTATGTACACATCCATTCTTCTTGCATATGCAGCCGCCGCGGTTAATTTCCCGTACAGATGCACATTGCAATCCCTTGCTAGAAGACTTGCGGTGGCTGCTGACGTTAGCAATCGCTCACTGCACAGTCGACAATTTTGCCGCGATCGGGGTAGGTACCGATCCATTCTTCTTGCATACGTAGCCGCTGTTGTTTATTTCCCGTACAGATGCACATCTCAATCCCTTGCTAGAAGACTTGCGGTGGCTGTTGGCGTTAGCGATCGCTCACTGCACAGTCGACTATTTTGCCGCGATCGGGGTATGTACACATCCATTCTTCTTGCATATGCAGCCGCCGCGGTTAATTTCCCGTACAGATGCACATTGCAATCCCTTGCTAGAAGACTTGCGGTGGCTGCTGACGTTAGCAATCGCTCACTGCACAGTCGACAATTTTGCCGCGATCGGGGTAGGTACCGATCCATTCTTCTTGCATACGTAGCCGCTGTTGTTTATTTCCCGTACAGATGCACATCCCAATCCCTTGCTAGAAGACTTGCGGTGGCTGTTGGCGTTAGCGATCGCTCACTGCACAGCCGTCTATTTTGCCGCGATCGGGGTATGTACACATCCATTCTTCTTGCATATGCAGCCGCCGCGGTTAATTTCCCGTACAGATGCACATTGCAATCCCTTGCTAGAAGACTTGCGGTGGCTGCTGACGTTAGCAATCGCTCACTGCACAGTCGACAATTTTGCCGCGATCGGGGTAGGTACCGATCCATTCTTCTTGCATACGTAGCCGCTGTTGTTTATTTCCCGTACAGATGCACATCCCAATCCCTTGCTAGAAGACTTGCGGTGGCTGTTGGCGTTAGCGATCGCTCACTGCACAGCCGTCTATTTTGCCGCGATCGGGGTATGTACACATCCATTCTTCTTGCATATGCAGCCGCCGCGGTTAATTTCCCGTACAGATGCACATTGCAATCCCTTGCTAGAAGACTTGCGGTGGCTGCTGACGTTAGCAATCGCTCACTGCACAGTCGACAATTTTGCCGCGATCGGGGTTGGTGCCGATCCATTCTTCTTTCATACGTAGCCGCCGTTGTTTATTTACCGTACAGATGCACATCTCAATCCCTTGCTAGAAGACTTGCGGTGGCTGTTGGCGTTAGCGATCGCTCACTGCACAGTCGACTATTTTGCCGCGATCGGGGTATGTACACATCCATTCTTCTTGCATATGCAGCCGCCGCGGTTAATTTCCCGTACAGATGCACATTGCAATCCCTTGCTAGAAGACTTGCGGTGGCTGCTGACGTTAGCAATCGCTCACTGCACAGTCGACAATTTTGCCGCGATCGGGGTAGGTACCGATCCATTCTTCTTGCATACGTAGCCGCTGTTGTTTATTTCCCGTACAGATGCACATCCCAATCCCTTGCTAGAAGACTTGCGGTGGCTGTTGGCGTTAGCGATCGCTCACTGCACAGCCGTCTATTTTGCCGCGATCGGGGTATGTACACATCCATTCTTCTTGCATATGCAGCCGCCGCGGTTAATTTACCGTACAGATGCACATTGCAATCCCTTGCTAGAAGAATTGCGGTGGCTGCTGACGTTAGCAATCGCTCACTGCACAGTCGACAATTTTGCCGCGATCGGTGTAGGTACCGATCCATTCTTCTTGCATACGTAGCCGCTGTTGTTTATTTCCCGTACAGATGCACATCTCAATCCCTTGCTAGAAGACTTGCGGTGGCTGTTGGCGTTAGCGATCGCTCACTGCACAGCCGACTATTTTGCCGCGATCGGGGTATGTACACATCCATTCTTCTTGCATATGCAGCCGCCGCGGTTAATTTCCCGTACAGATGCACATTGCAATCCCTTGCTAGAAGACTTGCGGTGGCTGCTGACGTTAGCAATCGCTCACTGCACAGTCGACAATTTTGCCGCGATCGGGGTAGGTACCGATCCATTCTTCTTGCATACGTAGCCGCTGTTGTTTATTTCCCGTACAGATGCACATCTCAATCCCTTGCTAGAAGACTTGCGGTGGCTGTTGGCGTTAGCGATCGCTCACTGCACAGCCGACTATTTTGCCGCGATCGGGGTATGTACACATCCATTCTTCTTGCATATGCAGCCGCCGCGGTTAATTTCCCGTACAGATGCACATTGCAATCCCTTGCTAGAAGACTTGCGGTGGCTGCTGACGTTAGCAATCGCTCACTGCACAGTCAACATTTTTGCCGCGATCGGGGTAGGTACCGATCCATTCTTCTTGCATACGTAGCCGCTGTTGTTTATTTCCCGTACAGATGCACATCTCAATCCCTTGCTAGAAGACTTGCGGTAGCTGTTGGCGTTAGCGATCGCTCACTGCACAGCCGAATATTTTGCCGCGATCGGGGTATGTACACATCCATTCTTCTTGCATATGCAGCCGCCGCGGTTAATTTCCCGTACAGATGCACATTGCAATCCCTTGCTAGAAGACTTGCGGTGGCTGCTGACGTTAGCAATCGCTCACTGCACAGTCGACAATTTTGCCGCGATCGGGGTAGGTACCGATCCATTCTTCTTTCATACGTAGCCGCCGTTGTTTATTTACCGTACAGATGCACATCGCAATCTCTTGCTAGAAGACTTGCGGTGGCTGTTGACGTTAGCGATCGCTCACTGCACAGCCGACTATTTTGCCGCGATCGGGTTATGTACACATCCATTCTTCTTGCATATGCAGCCGCCGCGGTTAATTTCCCGTACAGATGCACATTGCAATCCCTTGCTAGAAGACTTGCGGTGGCTGCTGACGTTAGCAATCGCTCACTGCACAGTCGACAATTTTGCCGCGATCGGGGTTGGTGCCGATCCATTCTTCTTTCATACGTAGCCGCCGTTGTTTATTTACCGTACAGATGCACATCGCAATCTCTTGCTAGAAGACTTGCGGTGGCTGCTGACGTTAGCGATCGCTCACTGCACAGCCGACTATTATGCCGCGATCGGGGTATGTACACATCCATTCTTCTTGCATATGCAGCCGCCGCGGTTAATTTCCCGTACAGATGCACATTGCAATCCCTTGCTAGAAGACTTGCGGTGGCTGTTGACGTTAGCGATCGCTCACTGCACAGCCGACTATTTTGCCGCGATCGGGGTATGTACACATCCATTCTTCTTGCATATGCAGCCGCCGCGGTTAATTTCCCGTACAGATGCACATTGCAATCCCTTGCTAGAAGACTTGCGGTGGCTGTTGACGTTAGCGATCGCTCACTGCACAGCCGACTATTTTGCCGCGATCGGGGTATGTACACATCCATTCTTCTTGCATATGCAGCCGCCGCGGTTAATTTCCCGTACAGATGCACATTGCAATCCCTTGCTAGAAGACTTGCGGTGGCTGCTGACGTTAGCAATCGCTCACTGCACAGTCGACAATTTTGCCGCGATCGGGGTAGGTACCGATCCATTCTTCTTGCATACGTAGCCGCTGTTGTTTATTTCCCGTACAGATGCACATCTCAATCCCTTGCTAGAAGACTTGCGGTGGCTGTTGGCGTTAGCGATCGCTCACTGCACAGCCGACTATTTTGCCGCGATCGGGGTATGTACACATCCATTCTTCTTGCATATGCAGCCGCCGCGGTTAATTTCCCGTACAGATGCACATTGCAATCCCTTGCTAGAAGACTTGCGGTGGCTGCTGACGTTAGCAATCGCTCACTGCACAGTCGACAATTTTGCCGCGATCGGGGTAGGTACCGATCCATTCTTCTTGCATACGTAGCCGCTGTTGTTTATTTCCCGTACAGATGCACATCTCAAACCCTTGCTAGAAGACTTGCGGTGGCTGTTGGCGTTAGCGATCGCTCACTGCACAGCCGACAATTTTGCCGCGATCGGGGTAGGTACCGATCCATTCTTCTTGCATACATAGCCGCTGTTGTTTATTTCCCGTACAGATGCACATCTCAAACCCTTGCTAGAAGACTTGCGGTGGCTGTTGGCGTTAGCGATCGCTCACTGCACAGCCGACTATTTTGCCGCGATCGGGGTATGTACACATCCATTCTTCTTGCATATGCAGCCGCCGCGGTTAATTTCCCGTACAGATGCACATTGCAATCCCTTGCTAGAAGATTTGCGGTGGCTGTTGACGTTAGCGATCGCTCACTGCACAGCCGACTATTTTGCCGCGATCGGGGTATGTACACATCCATTCTTCTTGCATATGCAGCCGCCGCGGTTAATTTCCCGTAGAGATGCACATTGCAATCCCTTGCTAGAAGACTTGCGGTGGCTGCTGACGTTAGCAATCGCTCACTGCACAGTCGACAATTTTGCCGCGATCGGGGTAGGTACCGATCCATTCTTCTTGCATACGTAGCCGCTGTTGTTTATTTCCCGTACAGATGCACATCTCAAACCCTTGCTAGAAGACTTGCGGTGGCTGTTGGCGTTAGCGATCGCTCACTGCACAGCCGACTATTTTGCCGCGATCGGGGTATGTACACATCCATTCTTCTTGCATATGCAGCCGCCGCGATTAATTTCCCGTACAGATGCACATTGCAATCCCTTGCTAGAAGACTTGCGGTGGCTGCTAACGTTAGCAATCGCTCACTGCACAGTCGACAATTTTGCCGCGATCGGGGTAGGTACCGATCCATTCTTCTTGCATACGTAGCCGCTGTTGTTTATTTCCCGTACAGATGCACATCTCAAACCCTTGCTAGAAGACTTGCGGTGGCTGTTGGCGTTAGCGATCGCTCACTGCACAGCCGACTATTTTGCCGCGATCGGGGTATGTACACATCCATTCTTCTTGCATATGCAGCCGCCGCGGTTAATTTCCCGTACAGATGCACATTGCAATCCCTTGCTAGAAGACTTGCGGTGGCTGTTGACGTTAGCGATCGCTCACTGCACAGCCGACTATTTTGCCGCGATCGGGGTATGTACACATCCATTCTTCTTGCATATGCAGCCGCCGCGGTTAATTTCCCGTACAGATGCACATTGCAATCCCTTTCTAGAAGACTTGCGGTGGCTGCTGACGTTAGCGATCGCTCACTGCACAGCCGACTATTTTGCCGCGATCGGGGTATGTACACATCCATTCTTCTTGCATATGCAGCCGCCGCGGTTAATTTCCCGTACAGATGCACATTGCAATCCCTTGCTAGAAGACTTGCGGTGGCTGTTGACGTTAGCGATCGCTCACTGCACAGCCGACTATTTTGCCGCGATCGGGGTATGTACACATCCATTCTTCTTGCATATGCAGCCGCCGCGGTTAATTTCCCGTACAGATGCACATTGCAATCCCTTGCTAGAAGATTTGCGGTGGCTGTTGACGTTAGCGATCGCTCACTGCACAGCCGACTATTTTGCCGCGATCGGGGTATGTACACATCCATTCTTCTTGCATATGCAGCCGCCGCGGTTAATTTCCCGTACAGATGCACATTGCAATCCCTTGCTAGAAGACTTGCGGTGGCTGCTGACGTTAGCAATCGCTCACTGCACAGTCGACAATTTTGCCGCGATCGGGGTAGGTACCGATCCATTCTTCTTGCATACGTAGCCGCTGTTGTTTATTTCCCGTACAGATGCACATCTCAATCCCTTGCTAGAAGACTTGCGGTGGCTGTTGGCGTTAGCGATCGCTCACTGCACAGCCGACTATTTTGCCGCGATCGGGGTATGTACACATCCATTCTTCTTGCATATGCAGCCGCCGCGGTTAATTTCCCGTACAGATGCACATTGCAATCCCTTGCTAGAAGACTTGCGGTGGCTGCTGACGTTAGCAATCGCTCACTGCACAGTCGACAATTTTGCCGCGATCGGGGTAGGTACCGATCCATTCTTCTTGCATACGTAGCCGCTGTTGTTTATTTCCCGTACAGATGCACATCTCAAACCCTTGCTAGAAGACTTGCGGTGGCTGTTGGCGTTAGCGATCGCTCACTGCACAGCCGACTATTTTGCCGTGATCGGGGTATGTACACATCCATTCTTCTTGCATATGCAGCCGCCGCGGTTAATTTCCCGTACAGATGCACATTGCAATCCCTTGCTAGAAGACTTGCGGTGGCTGTTGACGTTAGCGATCGCTCACTGCACAGCCGACTATTTTGCCGCGATCGGGGTATGTACACATCCATTCTTCTTGCATATGCAGCCGCCGCGGTTAATTTCCCGTACAGATGCACATTGCAATCCCTTGCTAGAAGACTTGCGGTGGCTGCTGACGTTAGCGATCGCTCACTGCACAGCCGACTATTTTGCCGCGATCGGGGTATGTACACATCCATTCTTCTTGCATATGCAGCCGCCGCGGTTAATTTCCCGTACAGATGCACATTGCAATCCCTTGCTAGAAGACTTGCGGTGGCTGTTGACGTTAGCGATCGCTCACTGCACAGCCGACTATTTTGCCGCGATCGGGGTATGTACACATCCATTCTTCTTGCATATGCAGCCGCCGCGGTTAATTTCCCGTACAGATGCACATTGCAATCCCTTGCTAGAAGACTTGCGGTGGCTGTTGACGTTAGCGATCGCTCACTGCACAGCCGACTATTTTGCCGCGATCGGGGTATGTACACATCCATTCTTCTTGCATATGCAGCCGCCGCGGTTAATTTCCCGTACAGATGCACATTGCAATCCCTTGCTAGAAGACTTGCGGTGGCTGTTGACGTTAGCGATCGCTCACTGCACAGCCGACTATTTTGCCGCGATCGGGGTAGGTACCGATCCATTCTTCTTGCATACGTAGCCGCTGTTGTTTATTTCCCGTACAGATGCACATCTCAATCCCTTGCTAGAAGACTTGCGGTGGCTGTTGGCGTTAGCGATCGCTCACTGCACAGCCGACTATTTTGCCGCGATCGGGGTATGTACACATCCATTCTTCTTTCATATGCAGCCGCCGCGGTTAATTTCCCGTACAGATGCACATTGGAATCCCTTGCTAGAAGACTTGCGGTGGCTGTTGACGTTAGCGATCGCTCACTGCACAGCCGACTATTTTGCCACGATCGGAGTATGTACCGATCCATTCTTCTTTCATACGTAGCCGCCGTTTTTTATTTCCCATACAGATGCACATCGCAATCCCTTGCTAGAAGACTTGCGGTGGCTGTTGACGTTAGCGATCGCTCACTGCACAGCCGACCTTTTTGCCGAAGTCGAGGTATGCACCCATCTATTCTTCTTTCATACTGACAGGTCACAAAACGACTGATCGTGACGTATCAGAGCTTGAAGGTCGTGCTAGATGAAATGCGTCATCAAATGTTTACGCATTTGTCGGGAATCGCAAGGTGCATCGCAGCAGTAAATCATCAAATTTGAAGCCTCTCAAAGAAAATTATGAAAGATGAACCGCAAACTTGTGGCGTTAAACTTATGCATGACGCAGAGAGGACCGAGTGTAAATACGTTTTAATGTCACTTTAACCTCTAAGCAAGTGAAGAATATTGTTTGTGAACAAAGCTCCTGTAAAAAGCAAGTCATGTAGCTCAAAGCGTCTGTTCTCCATTTAGCCACTGTGTGTTATTATGAGAGTTTTATGGAAGGAATGGACATATTGAGGAACTTTTGAAAGTGAAATAAAAACAACGCACTCTGGCTTATCTTGAACCTTTTCAGTCTCAAAATGCTTACTAGAGGTTAAAAAAGCTAGTGGCAAAAAAGAACTAGTTCTTGAAGCGGAATAATACTCTCTAGCAACAAATTTTCCTTGTTTTAAAGCCGAAACTGGGTTCATTTCTTGTGAAGCGCTGGGAAATAGCAGGCACAGAGTTTTTCCTCTGGAAGGTTTTCTAAGTTTTCCCTATTGTTCAAATGCTGCGGAAAGATAGGGGCTTTGTCACACGCTACTTATCGCTGTACAGAAATATGTCTATAGCCTAGGAGAACACCTGTAGGCAATGTCACTCTCAGAGCTCCTTATGCCGATATCGCGCAGAAGAAGAAATCCCGAAGCATCGCTGCTGCTGACCGCGCACTGATCGAGACAAAATAGCACTGTGTGCCACCTAAAGCCAACAGATGGGTCAAAATTTCCAGAAGGATTGATGCGAAGTTATACAGGATTGAAAAGCGTACGCCAGCCCTCAGACTGATTCTTGCAGATGGCTGTAGGCCATTAAACTGAAAATATTTAACAGTGGCGAGGTGTGCGTCGTGCACACCGGTGCGGTGTCGGGAATCTGTTTCATGGCTATTTCGAGTCGCAGCGTCGCGCAGTTTCCAGAAACGCACACTAAATGTTTTAGAAGCGAAGTTCGCGGGCGAGATGTTAGAATCTTGCGGAAAGGGTACAGGCGCACCGGATCACCCTCCGGAATCACGTGCGAGCTTTTGCGTTGAGCTAGAGAGCCGTAATATGAGCTGTTTAATTTTTTGGGCCGACGGAGCTCAGGCGTCACCCTTGTGCTACGGCCACTTTATTGAATTCCACTAGTATGACTATTGGAAGTGGGGCTGGCTTGTATTTTGTATTTCTTTTTTTTCTTGCACCTACAATACTCGATCTTTCTGGAGAAAGTGCGAGAAGACCAGCGATTAGTTAGTATCGAGATTTTAGCGCGAAAAAGAAAACATGCGGGCGCGCACGAGGGAGAAGGCAGTTGGTTGGTGGCGGCAGTAGGAGATAGTCTTATCGCGAGTCGCACTGAGGCGACGCTGATGGGGGTCTCCCCTGTGCAGACTCTGGCCTATAGTGCAGCAGGAGGCAGACTCCTCGCTCGGTGCGGGCTCTGGCTTGAATCTGTAAGCCTACGACCGCTGAACTCCAAGCCACCTATTGAATGTTGTTTTTTATGATGCCGGACGCATCTAACTGTTTGAATAGTTGGATGCTCATTGATATGGACACACGCAGTTTCCCGCTTTCGGGTAATTTTTGTTGGCGGTAGCATTACTTATTTCTTAAGTCCCGTCATTTTTGCACAAGAATTGTGGGTGCAATTATTCTCAACACGTATGTTGCAAATATGGGGTTGGAACAAGCATCGCTGACTAATAATAACAAGCCTGCAGTTCTAGAGCAATCAAGCTCGCCTATTCCCGTTATCATGATAGAAGCCTTTGAGCTAAAAACGTGGAAGTGGCATTTTCCGGTTATCGGGATAAAAACCTAAGCAGGCGCTGTCATTATATTCATTAGCATGGAAGTTTAGATCTGTTGCGTCCTGAAATAAAAGGTCTTTGTGCCAAAATGAGGCTGGTAGCGAAGAAGGGTAAGTTTCGTGCGAAAATGATGGATTTTCGACAGCGGTTTCCGTTAGCCCAACGTGTGCGGCTTCTATAGAAAGAACGCTGTTCACGCAGCTATTTTTCGATTGCAGCGTTGAGAACGGTCAGAAAGAGATAGAAAACAACAACAGCTGTGTGTTGTTGATTCTTTGACAGAAAACAAATCCATTCATCCATTGCTTCCTCTATAATCTCCTTACTGCAGCATTGAGCAGATTATTTCGAAAATAAAAAGTGGCCGTGTCTGGGTTCCGGAATGTTTTTTAAGCTTGCAATTTGCTTTGTTTCCAAAGGTGACATTAGTGACCACTTGTATCTACTACAAGTAACGGCCATTGATGGGTAACGGCCATTCACGATGCGTCCGTGCTGGGCACGTGCCAAGCCGGCTTCAAAGGGTGGTGAAACTCCAAACATGACACTTTTAAAGCGACAGCGTTGGGGCCTCGTTGTGCAGAAAATGCGGCGTCGTCCACTTCGCCTTCGGTGCGGTGCTCGGCAATTAGTGTGGTGTAGGGTGGCCCAGGCGGCCATCCCCAAAGAAGCAGCGTAGTTGGGCTACCTAGGTCACATGACCTTGTGCAGCCATCGCAACCTGCCCACCGGATTGTCACCAAAGTAACCACACTGGCAGTTGGCAGTAAATTAATGATTGCTCGGGAATGTTACTTGGGAAGAGCAACTTGGATCGCATGTTGCTTGGGAAGAGCAACTCGGATCGCATGTTGCTTGGAAAGAGCAACTTGGATCGCATGTTGCTTGGAAGGAGCAGCTTGGATCGCAAGTTGCTTGGAAGGAGCAACTTGGATCGCATGTTGCTTGGGAAGAGCAACTCGGATCGCATGTTGCTTGGAAAGAGCAACTTGGATCGCATGTTGCTTGGAAGGAGCAGCTTGGATCGCAAGTTGCTTGGAAGGAGCAACTTGGATCGCATGTTGCTTGGAAAGAGCAACTTGGATCGCATGTTGCTTGGAAAGAGCAACTTGAATCGTATGTTGCTTGGAAAGAGCAACTTGGATCGCATGTTGCTTGGAAAGAGCAACTTTGATCGCATGTTGTTTGGGAAGAGCAACTTGGATCGCACAAGACCCACCGGTCTCTGTGCTTGTCAGTTTAGGGTAATGGCAAATATCTTAACCGCTGCACCGTTGCACAAAGAGCGGCATGAGGTCTACCACGTACTTATGAATGTGAAGTTGACCAATTGCGCATAAACAAAAACTCATTATCGAAAAAAAAGATCCGCGTTTTGATAGAATTGCAAATCCAGTCCTGGGGTGCGGCCTGATCTCGGTGACCAGAACCGACAACGCACTCCCTCAACAGAGCAGGATTTTTAACAGAGGTGCAGTACTTGGCCACAACCCTCAATGAATAAATCAATTAACCCTCGGCCTTCGGTCACCAGCGCCTGCGGAGCACCGACCAAGGCAGCGGTCAGACCTGTAACGCAGCGGAGGGTGCTAAGGATATCTCGCTCCGGGCAGACCGGCATTCGAGTCAATGCATGACAACGTTAAACACTGGAACCTTATCCAGTGAGGCTAGCCTAGCAGTGCTGTTCGAGGAACTAGCGGGAATTAAATGGAATGTCATATGGCTTAGTAAATTTACGACGACAGGTGAGGCGTGTACAGAACTAAAGGGTGGGTGCATACTGAGCTATCGCGGATTAGGGGATATACGAGAGCTAGGTGTGGGATTCCTCATCAATCAGGATATAGCTGGTAACATAGAGGAGTTCTATAGTATTTAGGAGAGGGTGGCACCTATCGTAATTAAGCTCAATAGGAAATACAAGCTGAAGGTGGTGCAGCCCTATTCGCCTACATGAAGCCATGATGACCAGATCGTTGAAAACTTCTATGAAGACGTGGAATCGCCAACTAGTAAACTAAAATCACAGTATATTTTACTCATGGGCGACATCAATGCGAATGCGGGAAAGAAGCAGGCTAGTGACCAGGTGGTAGTCGACTATGGGCTAGGTTCCAGAAATATGAGGGGAGAGCTATAAGCGGAGTTCGCAGGTAGGAATAATTTGCGGATCATGAATACCTTCTTCCGCAAACGAGAGAACAGGAGTGGACCTAGTCCATCCCCAATGGTGAGACTTAAAATGAAATGCACTTTATATTATGCGCTCACCCTGGCACTGTGCCGGATGTGGAGGTCGTCGGAAGGGTGCGGTGTAGCGACCACAAAATCGATGGGTCTCGAATTAGCCTAGGTTTGATGAGGGAACGGAAGCAAGAAGTGAAGCGGAAGCCTACTAACGAGCAAAGTAGAGGAATTCAGGATTTCGCTGCAGAAGAGATATTCGGCGTTAACTGAGGACGACGATCTTAATGTGCAAACAATGAATGATAATCTTACTGCTATCATTCCGGAGTGCGTCGTTGAAGTAGAGGTAGGAGGGTTTACCGGCAAGCTATCGCAGGAGACAAAAGATCTGATTCAGAAACACCAAAGCATAAAGGCGTCTAGGCCTCGAGACAAAATAGAACTAGCAGAGCTACCGAAGTTAATAAATAAGCGCAAGAAAGCCGGCATAGAGAAGTTAAATATGGATAGAATCGAGCAGGCTCTAAAGAACGGAGGTCGCCTAAAAGCGGTGAAGAAGAAACTGGGCGTAGGTAAAAACGAGATTCATGCGTTAAGAGACTAGGAGGGCAATGTCATTAGCAATATGGAGAGATAGTCAAAGTAGCCGAAGAGTTCTACACAAATTTATACAGTAGCCAATGTAATCAGAACGGCAATTAGAGAGACACTAGTGAACAGCAATGCGTCATCCCGTCAGTAGCGAAACAAGAAATAAAGAAAGCCTTAGGAGCAATGCAAAGGGAAAAAGCATCTGGTGAGGATCAGGTAACAACAGATCTGTTGAAGGGTGAAAGGGGGATTGTGCAAGACAATTTAGCTACCCTGTACCCGCAATGCCTTATGACCTCGACCGTACCAGAAGCTTGGAAGAACGCTAACATTATCTTAATTCATAAGAAAGGAGACACCAAGGACTTGAAAAATTACAGGCCATTCAGCTTACTGTCTTTTGCCTACAAGGTATTTACTAAGGTAATCGCTAACAGAGTATGCGCAACTTTAGGCTTCAGTCACACAAATGATCAGGCAGGCATTCGTAAAGGATATTCCACAATAGATCATATTCACACTATATATCAGGTAATAGAGAAATGCGCAGAATATAACCAACCCCAATATATAGCCATTATTCATTACGAGAAAGCATTTCACTCAGTGGAAACCTTAGAAATCCTGCAGGCATTGCGGAATCAGGGTTCAGAATAGCCTTACGTGAAAATTCTGGAAGATGTCTACAACAACCGCACAGCTACCACAGTCCTCTAATAAATAAGAAATAAAACTCCAATAAGGAAGGGCGTCAGGCAGAGAGACATGATCTCGCCAATGATATACACCGCCAGTTTACAGGACGTATTCAGAGGCCTGAATTGCAAGCAGCTGGACATGAAAGTTAATGGCGGATACCTGAATAATCTGCGATTCGCTGATAACATTGCCTTGCTCAGTCACTCAGGAGATGGACTGCAAAGTATGATCAGTGAGTTAGACAGGCTGAGCAGAACAGTGCGTCTAAAAATTAACATGCCGAAAACCAATTAATGTTCAACGCTCAAGATACGGACCAGCAGTTCACAATTGGTAGCGAGATGCTGGAAGTGGTAAGGAAGTAGGTCTACTCAGGGCAGGTAGTGACCACGGATCCGGATCATGAGAGGGAAATAACTGGAAGAATAAGAATGGGGTGCAGCGCATATGGCAGGTTCTCTCAGATCATGAATGGCAGTTTATCAATATCCCTGAAGAGAGAAGTGTCAAACAGCTGTGTCTTACCGGTACCCGTCAATGCAGCAGGAACCTGGCGGCTAACGAAAAGGGTTCAGTTTACGTACAACGCATCGGCCTTTGGAAAGAAAAATGGTATGTGTAACGTTAAAAGACCGGAATCTGGCAGAGTGGGCGAGAGAACAATCGCGTGTTAATCACATCCTCTTCGAAATCAAGAGGAAGAAATGGACTTGGGTAGGACGTGTATTGCGAAGACAAGATATCCGCTCATCCATAAGGGTAACGAAGTGAATTCCAAGAAAAAGCAAGCGAAGCAGGGTGCGGCAGAAACTTAGGTGGACGGATGAGATTAACACGTTTGCCGGCATACGGTGGGCGCAGGTTGGAAAGGACTGGGTTAATTGCAGAGACAGGACAGAGGCCTTTGCCCTACAGTTGGCTTAGTCAGGGTAATGATGATGATGATGATTTCTGCAAACGCGTCATACTCTTAAGGCAGGCATAACTGTCCCCCTCCAATTTTTTGTTCGTCCTGCATCTCCATCTTGTTACGAAAGGCGTGCCACCCAGCCGCTGCATTTTGTTTTCGGATCCCGAAAACCTTGCTGCCTCGCGGGGGCTTGCTGCTGGTCGAACCAAGCCTGGATTCTGCGAAACTTCTCTTTTGTCTGGAACGGGAAAAATTATGCGTGCTGGCAATCTGAGCCGACTGACAGTACGCCTCTAAAGTTGGGAACGTGAAGGCGAAAAATACCGAGTAATGGCTAGAAATCCTTGCGAAAATGCCACGTGGACCGAGCGCTAGTATGTGAAAGTGTCGTGATCACATTAGCGACGCTCCACCGTATGAAACCTAGTATTGCGTCATCTCTTAAGTTGAGCATTCCTCAAAGGGCGCCTCTTCCTGTGTAGGTCCGGGAGAAGGAAGCTGGAGACTCAAAAGTGACTACTAGCAGAAGAATAGGTTATTCTCGGCATTTAGCAGTTCCACTTTTTATGCCGGGCCTGAACATTGGGAAAGGGTTCGCGCTTGACGTGAGAACAAGTACTGTCGGGCACAAAAGTTTGCGGGTCGAGAGTTCTAGGAAAAGCGTTTATTGTATCTCCACCTCACTACCAAGTCGCCTGATATTGCATGATGGCATTAAAGGCCTAAACGCTCCTTCCTCTGGTAGCCATGTCAGGCGACTAGGTTGCGCGGTGGAGCTACAATAGACGTTTTTGCAAGAACTGGCGTCCCGCAAACTTTTGTCCTCGACAGTACATTGGAGCGGAAGTACCTTTGGGATAAGCAGAATACACTTTCCCAGTGGTCGAGGATGGTCGCGATGTGGGAACCTGGCTTGCGGAAGGGAAGCCGAGCTTGTTGCTCTTTTAGGGTTTCTCGTATCGAGCTGTCCGGACCCCTGCGAATGTTTCCTGATATCGAAATACTCTTGGGGAACGAGGTCCGCTTATTTAGAATACTGCAAGTGCTCGCCTTCTACCAAGTCGTCGAAAGGAGCTCGACTAGGTCTGCGCTAAATTTGAAATCACACGCGGTCTCCAAACCAGACTCAAAATCCAATATCTCTTTCTCAACATCTGAAGTTCGTCCCCCTGCAACAAGTTATTTCTGGCTTCTTCCCAGGGCAGATTAGTAAAAAAAAAAGTGCTGTGTCCCCAGCAAGAAGTACCAACAAGCCCAACACCTATTTTCAAGCATGTAAGCCTGAGTGCCAACTAGCGTAGCAATATTTATTTTGAGCACTCTTTTTAAGTTCTCATCTCTCTTTCCTTCTCAAGCAATGTTCTTTGTGGTGTCTCCCTGTTGTGCCTGCTCGTTATCGGGCTGTGTGAGCGTAAGCACGACGCACCGGCTAGCCCGAATTTTTCTTATGAGAATTGCGGAGTCTCCCCGGGTGTCTGTTCCTCGGCTGTGGAGTCGCTAAATTGTTTTTTTTGGCAAAATGTATTATTTTGCTACCATAAGCTATGTTCTTGTTTATCCGTAAGGGCACATTTATTAATAATGTTGCTGATTAGGCTTGTTATACCTTAGCGGTGCGGCGGGCCCGGGGCTAGCTATTTTGAGCCTTCTTAGTCAGGCACAAAAAAAACTGTCCATGCAGTAAGCCTTTTTTTATAACTAGTCGCTCGGGCTGAGGCAATGGCTTTATAATTCATTTGTACTACATCAATAAACCAATCGACCAACATTTCATGGCCATTTGGACTGCTCGCTCTGAAATTAACAATGAGTCTTTAATGTTTTTATTGTTCCAGTTTCGTTCTTTTCAAGGTATTTTAGCGTTCTTGCTGGCATGTTTCTACCAATGAAAATCTAAAGCTTTTTGATCTGTAGCAATGCCGAACGAGTCCCAAGCCATATTCATTCTTTAGGTGAATATCGAGTGTGTCGTGATCATGGATTCCTATTTCTATCCTTAACTTATATGTGCACTTATGTGCGGAAAATGTAAGCACAAGTACTTCGGAATTTATTTTATTGAAGGTGACGCTACACATGGCCGTGTTTTTTTTTCGTATGATAGTAGGCGCCCCCCCTTCCGCCCCTCTCTTGAACCGCGGAAGCAGAGATCGTTAACCTTAGGCCCCGGCAGATAATGTTTCGCTTAACTTGCGCAACGCAATTCAGGCTCTCTCTGCGAAGACGAAAGAAAAAAGCCTGAAATCTAAATGAGTGGTATTATGCACTGAACTGCATAAAAAAATGCCAGTTAATTTCATTCAAGTCCTGATGGTCTGATGTACATTACGTAAGCCATGCAAGAATATTTTCCAACCAATATAAAGGCAAACAACCACGAGAAGCTCTGACCCATTGTTTAAATTTTTAAGCAGCTTATTTTTCAATAACTCAATGGATCAGCGTATTAGGTTCTCTATTCTATGTGTTCATTTTGGTAAGAAAGAGAAAAATATACAGTAAGATAGAAATAGTAAACATACAAGTCCATGCTACCAAACCAGTCCGAACAAAATATATGAGCGAAATGAGATAAACGGCCGCTAAATAATGCTAAAGGTGCCAATAACAGTAAAATGAAACCGCGCAGCTTGGCGCATTAAGTTTTCATAGAGTGGACGGCGTAGCCAGGGAAACGATGCTCGATGTTTTCAGAATATAGCCTTGTTTGAGCACGGAAGTTCAAAGGGTGTGGTTAGGGATTAAACAGTTTAAAGAAAAAAATTATTTCTATAGACTAATTTGGCCTTGCGAGTAATCCAAACATTTAAAACAGCGTGGCAGCAGGATCAGTAAATCGAAGCTCAAATAGAACCAAGAAAGCGGAAACAGATTGAGCAGCCCTTACGGCAAGAACTGCTATCGTCTGTACGTTTATATCTGCTAACAACTGACCTACGTGGAGGACGCGTTTAAAGGTCTCTCTGGCGACTGGCTTTCGTCACTCGCAATATCTACACACGCGTGTCACTACAGAACCAACACTGTACCAAGCAATGTCTTTTAATTGGTCAGTTCATGACCCTTTTGGTAGCACTCTATATCCCTGGCACATAATCATGCCACCATTACTAACGAACCACGAATTTTCGTGATTTATACGTTATTGAGAGGAGAGTTTTAATGATTGCTTAGGATGAGAGAATATTTCGCAAGTCAGCCTGCTATGCTACGCAACCATCAAACGTTTTAACCAAAAGCTGCTTCTAAGGAGAATGGAAGGAAGCCCAGATACAGTCATGGACTCTTGCCGTTGAAATTTTACTAGCGTTCTTAGCACCCAAAAAAGTCGAAAGAGTAATATATATTTGTAATTTGAAAAACGATATATTTACAAAAACAAAAATTGGGATGTTTTTTGCCTTGTCATAAAGACAAAAATTTTGTATGTTTGATATCTTTTGGATTTATCAGCGAATTTTCTCTCATGTTGAAATTCAAACAGGATAGGAGCCATCATCAATATTTTCGTGTTGCTGCGCTCAGAAGCCTATGGAAGGAAAAAGAACAAAGCATACGTACAAACATGAACAATCAAGTATGTGTATCAAGAACTGGCTGTGACCACGCCTTATCCTCGTGTACAATGCCACCTTGGATGATGCAGTAAGTATACATGCCCTTTCTTCTTCACTAGACGTCGCGCTCGCTTGCACAAGGCGTCCGCTATATGATTTATTTACTTTTTTTCCCCAGAATGATTGGAATTCGTTTCTGCAACGCTGAACTAAATGTACAGAAGCTACGTCAAGTGTTCCAACGCGATGTTGTGTTACTGATATTTTTGTTTCCTCCCACATACAATATATTAAATTTATATACGTGTATTTACTTTCTGCTTCTGTATTTCTTCCTCCAAAAATCAAAAAAATATCTCTCGCGCATTCTGATACGTCATAGATCTTTTCAGGAGTTTTATTGCGAAAATATTATACAGCCCATCGGCAATGAAATCCGATGTCGGCGTTTACCAGCAGAAATTGTACCAAAAATCGCAGATGACGTCACCATGGTATCAAAGAAAAATAATATTCCTTCCAGAGATGCAGAGAATCGAGCCAAAGACATATAGATTGCGAAGCGTGCGCAACGCATAGGTAGTAAGGCCGCTTTTCTCGAGACAAGGCACTTATTACTTTGAAATATGTTATATTTACATGCACTATAATACAACTTTGTAAAGAGGCCTTAAAACTGCGCTGATTGTTGGAGAATAAAGGTGAAAATAGTATAAGCGTTTATGTACGGCTGTATTATAATGCTGTATGCTAAACCATGTAAATTCAGAGCACACCGTGACCAATTATTTGCAGACCATCTTAGCATCACTCGTCTTTTCCCTCAACACAGGCGTGTGGCTCCACCTTTAGTTGCATTAAACCAGACAGTGTCGGTGATCCAGTTCAATGACATAATTTCACGCATGAATTTTATCTCCTTGCGTCTGCACTGTGCCCAAACATGCCGCACCTAAACACAAAAGAATAAACGGCGATATATTTCAGACTCCCAAAATACCCTAATTTGTACAGATTGTAGTGCCCTTGCCTTCTGATCACACTGTTAAAGGGATGTCATTGTATGCTTGAAAAAATTATGGCCTGAACAATTTCCGCTCCGTAGCAGCTCAAGCAGTGCGACTGGAAGTGTCGCACAAGGTGTCCTTACACAGCAATCTCGGTTTAGATTCAGGCAAGACAGAATTTTCCGCCTTGATGAAAATGCTCATATCAGTATAATTTATTTTTCTTGCCGCCGTGTCTTCCTCAAATAAGAAGAGTTAATTTTTATAAAAAATTCCTTTAATCCCACCGTACGAAACAGGATGCTTCTCGTGAAATTATATGCTCGCAGCCAATCTCTCTTGGCGATTTTGACGGGTCCGATAACAGGCTGCGAACATGCTAACAACATTGTTTGCTAAACTCTTTCGTTCAAGTTTGAAGAATTTGTAACAGTGATTAGGCTAAGTCTAATTTCAAAGCTTGCTTTTGAACGTCAAAATACAGACTCCGGCTACACCTCGACTTGCGATCAAACTATATACTATTTTGGGAATACCGGCTGCCATTCAAGCCACAGCAAAAAGCCAGATGAACACAGCTTCCCCGTCGCCGTCTATAAGTGGATGAACATCCATGCCGTGCATGAAGACTGGCCAGCCGCATGCTTTCCTCCTAAGCATTAACAACACATCTCCTCCAACATTGAAGGTAACCACCTGTGACACGCTCTGGTGGTTACCGGTTCTTAAAGTTGGCATTAGCAGAAAGGTTCAAACTAAGCAACAGACACTTACCGCTGCACTGCAGTAATAATGGGGCAGAGTGCATCTGGAAGGTATTTTTAGGTCATGAATGACAGCGCGCCATTATCCGTTATGAAGAAAACATAGTGCTCTTTTACCTTGCCTGTACTTACCTATAGAAGAGATAGACTGATGGTGACGTCAAGGCTTCAAATTGAGGAGAGTGCAGCGAACTATTGAAAGGAAAATGATAAATGCAACTATTACATACAAGAAGAAGGCAGAATGAGCCAGGGAAGAAGCGTGAGTTAATGAAATACTAGAGGTCAAATAAAGAAGGAATGAGCATTGGCAGAGAATGAAATGCGAAGAGCAAATGACAGACGGTCACTTACTGTACCGGGATATTCATAGGGTCGCACGGCAGAAGAGTTCATAGCTGATCTATTTTATCTATTTACCAGGTGTCTTATAAAGGAATCAAAATGTCCGTCTTGTCTCGTGGTGTGTGCGTCCTTGTTCACTTTTTTTTCAACAGGCTCCTTTTCAAACAAAAAGTTGAATAGAGCAGGGGGTGATAATGAGTCAGCGTGGCGCAGGACAAAAGCAAATCTGTACCTGCAAAAATAAAGTGGGCGCAGCAGACGCAAGACAGGGTTCATTCTAGGTCAATTAAAGAGGTTTTGTCTTTCAATTAAAGTAGTTTAGGTTATGGTGATGGTCATAGTGTGTCTGATACCTTGCAAGGAAATTAAAAGGTAAAAACCGCATTTGATTATTGCTCAGCGCCTTGAGCATTACATGAACTTTCCGTCCTCATTAAAATAATTTTCGCTAAATTTCTCACTTGTACAAATTGCGTCTCTTTAGTTCTATTGAAACGCATCCATAATAGCCTAAGTCGCTTCGGGACGTTAAACCCTCATAAATCCAAGTTCTATTGAAAATTAAAATTTTGTCGCTCTCAGATATATCCGCCCGATGGTTACTTGGCTATATAAACAGGCTGCTCAACTCAATGTCGTAGGTTTTATTTTTAGTGTCACCGCCGCATTGTTCAGTTGCGCAGATCCTAGTTCTCGCTTAATATGCCTGCACAATAAAAATGATAGTGCAGGCCAGAGTTATGGTGAGGTTCATAGGAAATTGAGCAGTCGAGCAATCGGTAAAATAGGTTTCGTTACACAGATCTTCTTCTGCAGACGTAGTTAGGATGATCGTACTGCTTCTTAGGTTGTAAGCCCGAACGAACGTGTCAGCTGGAGTTTTTGTGAATTAAGTTTCACCACATCTTTCACATAATTCAGCACGTCCAAATAACCTCACCCTTTTGGCCTCCACTTCGAAAGGATGTGTTTTGGACTCAAGCAAAACAGAAATAACGGTTTCTCATGTTTGGGATTTTAGTTTCAGGTTCGCTACTTTGCGCAGATGATCCATATCAGAAAATAAATATTGCCTTCAAAGCTCGCAGACCAAGTAGTAGAAACAGGCAGCGCTATTATGGTGCCTTATTGCCAAGTTACATCGCATCAGCAACAGATAAACTTTGGAGAAGCATTAGCCCCATATCAAAGCAATTTGAGGTGTTTAATGTGAATGGCATGTTGACTCATGGCTGCAAAGAAATAGCAAATCTTTTTAATGCACATTTCAAGTCTGTATATAGGCAAGATAATGGAAGTTTACCTTGCTACGATTTTACATACCTGCCTTCTATTCCTGATGTTCAGATCGCTCAAGAGGGCATTTTCAATACGGCTCTCAACCTTGACATTCCAAAATCTTCCAGCCCAGATGATATCCCGAATGGATTTCTTAAACTCCGCGGAATGGGTGTGAAAACATTTACATGCTTTGTAGGTACAATCCTTGCGCCTTGTTCAAGTGCCAAGCAACTGGAAAACCTCCAGAGTCAAGCCACTCCATAAAGAAGGGAATGAGCAGCACATTCGGAACTACCTACAAATTTCATTAACGTCAACCACTATCAAAATCTTGGAGCACGTAATTCACAAGCATATTTCGGCATTTCTTGAGGAGCATCCCTTTCTAACAAATCGCCAGCATGGTCTTAGAAAAGGCTACTCAAAACTATCTCAATTGGTTCAAACAATTACATGATTTCGCAACTGCTATAAACAACGGTAATCAAACAGACGCCATTTTATGCATTCGTCTATAGCTTTAGACTAAGTCTCATTTATAAACTATATAAACTACTTCATAAATTACTGCATTATAAACTATTAACTACTGCATTATAAACTGCTGCTGAAATTGTTAAAAATCATCAACTCATTAACTGGACTTCAGAATGCCGTATTGCACGTTAGCAATTCGTTATAGTATCAACCCGCAATGCTCAGAAAAACAACACGTTGACTCCAGCACTCCCCAGTGATCGGTTCTTGGGCCTCTTCTTTTCCTCCTCTATATCAGTGATGTTAAGTATGTGCCTGTAAAAATAAGATTATATGCCAACGACTATGTCTTATACTCAGAAATTGAATGTGCCTCGAATCAAGTATTGTTGAATAATACACTTCAGAAGGTTGTCGTCTGGTGTGAGGCTTGGCGGATGTCGGTAAATTTTGAGAAAACTGTTTTATTTGTATTACTTACAAAAAGATTAAGCCTCAATTCATTTACACAGCTAACAATATGTTTCATTCTGATGTAACAGAATAAGGAGTTCCCCAGGGAAGTGTGTTTGGACCATTGTTGTTTTTAATATATGTCAATGATTTAGTTGCGGTTCTTCCTGAAGATGTCTCTGTTAAGTTATTCGCAGACGACTGTGTTGTTTTTAAACAAATTTCATCCGAACATGACGACAGCTCTGTACAAAAAGCAGTTTTTGTGATTGAAGAATGATGTCTGAAATGGGCTATGAAACTTAATAGTGAAAAAACTGTTCTCTTGCGTATAACTATAAAAATTCTCCCAGTTTGCTTCCTTACCTTCTTCGCGGCAATACGATTTTGAAAGTTGTGAAATATAAATATTTAGGTGTAACACTTGACAATAAGTTAAAATGGTCGGCACACATTACTAATATTTCGACAGCTGTATTACGAAAGATATGTGTTTTACGAAGAAAGCTAAAAACTGCCCCACCACAAATAAAAAATTGGCTTACGAAACCTGTGTGCGGTCTTTACTTGAATATGCTGCAGTATTGTGGAACGCATACACGAAAACAGACAATAATCCTTGAAAAAGTCAATAGGAAAGGGGTTAGGTTTATATACAAAAAATACAAAAGAGAAGACTCTTCCTCGCAGTTAATGATCTCAAATAACAGTCATACACTAGAAACACGCACAAAGATTAATAGATTGATATTCTTGTTTAATAGTTTAAAAGCAAAAAATCAACTCAAGCTTCCAGAGTGCATTAAGCGTCCTCTAGTGAGGAGGACTGGGGGCGTTCATGAGCATTCACTTGCGCCTCTTTTCGCCCGAACTAACAGTTTTAAATACAGTTTTTTCCCTAGAGAAGTGCAAGATTGGAATTCGTTACCGGCATCTGTTTTTTCCTCAGAAAATTTTTCTGATGCGTAACATCGTCTACTTACCTGCTAATATTGTGTATATGTATGTTGTGTATCCGTGTGCTGGCAGTATTGTACAATTTTAATCTCTTGGATTTATTCTTTTGTTTTATCTTTGGTTTATTCTTTTAGTGTCGGTGTGCTGCTAATATTGTATAATTTTATTCTTTTGGTTATGTGACAATGTAAATTCATTCCTGCTTGGGCCAAGCAGTGGCCTGCAGTATTCTGAAATAAATAAATAAATAAAATAAAATATTACAAATACAATGCCCTGTGGATAAATAGCAACCTGAAGTGAAATCTGCACATTAATTAAGTAGCCTGCCGTAATATTTTTTTTTTGTTAAAAGAGCCTTTTAAACTGTCCATAATCAATATCCGTTTACTACAACACAACACAATTATACTTCCGGTGCTCGATTGCGCAGCAAATTATCTGGAACCCTTCTACACTAACATCAAAAAGCTTGAACATGTGCAGGAAAGGGCGGTTCGCTTTATGTACAATATTTTCTCCGTCGCGTTAGTCACAGAATTTTTAAAACGACCCAACGTTCCGCAACTAACCTAGCGTAATTGAAGTACCGACTAAAGTTTGTGTATCAGATTGTAAATAGACGCTACAATGTTAACATCTCTGCTGTAATTACATTTTCTTCCGGATAGGCCACCACGCAGAGGCATGAACTATTTATGACAACATTCCCTGTAAGTAATAATTGTTTTAAATGTTCTTTATTTCGCCGGACAGTAACTGACTGGAATAACTTATATATAAGTGAGTGGCTCAATCTCCCCGTTCTTTGTTTTCCGCCAGTCTGTGCTGACGGCGCAAAAACTCAGATATGCGTTTTATCCTTTTTTTTACGGCGCACTTTTTGCTTATTTTTGCAGTGCATTGCGTTGAAACATTAAGCTTGTTTTCGTGAACCGGAACTGTAATTTTGCCTTCATTTCGTTCTGTTACCTGCGATTATATTTGTGTTGTGTTATATACTCACCCTGATCGAAATCCCGTGCTGGACTGCAGTATCTGTAAATAAATAAAGAAATTTCAGCGGTCCAAGGCTTTAAAGAAAGCAGAAGTGCTTCTAATACTTTTCTTTCTCTCTCTGTATAACTGTCTTTAAACTAACCCTGTTAATAAATGGATAAAAATCTCTGAGGGGTAGATGCCAATTTGTCTAATATGAAGGTAATTTGTCAAATCGAGTCAAACTTTTTCATGGGCTACCGCAGGGTACTGCGCTACAACCTCTTCTTTTCCTGTTGTAGGTAAATGAGATATCACATAATGCAGATGTCACAGTTCTCATGTTTGCTCGTGGCTGCAATTTGTAACGAAATTAAGGAAGGTAACGACCATATTCTAATCAACGCAGTGATTGCTAAAGTTGACTGGTGCCAAGAAAAGCAGAGTACATTTAACTTAAAAAGGGCAGTATGTTAGTTGTAAGGAATAAAAGCAACTTACATTCTCTTTTATTATTGATCGAGCACAAATAAGGTCGGTGGGCGAATTTAAATATCTTAGTGTAGCTCTTTCTTCCGACATAAATTGGGGCAAAGCAGATTTCACACAAAACAAATAAAACTTTGCCACGTTTTTCTGCCTGAAACGCTCTAGCCGTGTGCATCCCCTGCTGCTAAGCTGCTGGCGTACCCATCCTTACATCGCCCCATACTATAATGGGACGTTGTGAGCCAATTCCATCGCACACAGCAACTAATATCGAAACTATGCGTCCAGAAGAGGGCAGTTGGAATGTTGTTTATAATAAATATGAAAGGCACAACTCTCCCAGTGCTCTCGTTGTTCAATCTTGTCTCCCCACTCTCGGCAGCAGAGCACATTTCTTACGCTTTAAGTTAATTTACCTGCTTTTGAGTGCAGCCCTGAAAACTGACATAGACCAGCACTGTCTCCCCAATCAAGTAGAAGCATGCGCAAAAAACCTGTAAATATCATGGAGAATATGTATTTCATTATGACATATTTACGTGTTCTTTCCTCCCTGTTTGTATTCTAAAAGATTCGTTTACATCCCATGGTCTGTGGCCATGAATGTCTTCCTGTTTTTGTGTACTTTGTATTTTATAAGAAAAAGGTAATGTCCGCAACAAGTGCACAAATATGCTTTCAAGATAATTTTTATGTGCGCGTCACTCATGAAACAAAATCAAAGGCACACTATCAATAGAAGCAGTTCTTTCTTTTGCTGGGTTGTTCCAGTAATTAGTTTTCCGCCCACTGCTGTTCTCATAAGCGTGCCTGCGCTCGAAACTGCTGGTCTTCGTTGTCTACCTCGCATATATAAATTATTGTTGGCAACAACCTCAAAACAAAAACTTAATGGTGCACCTCATGACTCACTTTTTCATTTGGATGAATTTACTACTAGATCCTTCTAAAATTGTGCGGGAGGCTAGAAGCTGACCAGAGTTGATATAATAGCAGTCATGTAAATCGTCAAACCGAAGTAATCACTCATTGGGAACGAACACCTACCCGAAAGCGTGAATCAGCGACAAGCACTTCAGTTAACCTGAGCAGTCCTCACAATTTTGCTTGCTGTTACTCTGGCGCATGCACGTTACAAAAACTTGAGATTGTGCAAATGATTTCAAAGCCTTTTGTACACGAACCTCTCGTAAGTTGCACCCGCCAAAAGTCAAGTTGACTGACTTTTTTTTTATTTGTAGATGTTAGCAGCAAAAAAAAGGGAAAAGAATAAAAAGTTGCAAAAATGGCTGTTTAGAATAACCGAATGTCAGAAACATGCTTGTTCCGTAGGCTGAAATACATTTTGCATATATTACTGCCCTCCACTGAATGGAAATGAAAGACCAGAGGGAGCATGAAGTGTTGATTCCGAGAAAGGTAGTAGTTTAGTATCGAAAAGCATGCAGCTACTTAATGCTTATGATTATGAGTTTATGTCGGCTTCAGATGATAGTATCAGTGTGCGTCGAACAGACTATCATTTCTATCAAGGACACATATGAAAAGGTCCATCAAATTTACGCTTTTCTGTTGAACACAGCCCTACGCAGGTGAGAGTTTAATGTTGCAAAGTGCGTTCTGCTAGTCGGGAAACCAGCGATTGCCAATTTCTGTGCAGGAAAGACCTGGGCATGCCGAGAAAATGAAAAAGAAATTGGTGGAATGCAACAAGGAAACAATAAAAGATCACATATGAAGTTTCTGAACGCCCCTGTTGCAAATGGGAGCCGGGGGCATAGAATCCAGAAACAGTGAGAAATAAATTGCCCAGGAAAAATGGTGGAGTTCCTTACTTGCAAACAATGTTGCACCAGAGCCTCCATCTCCGTATGCCTCTGCGAAAGTTATAGCAATAATCCGTAACATCTACAATGATAACGGCAAGAACAGAGCTTGCAGTGTGGTAATCTATTTAGATTTACACAATCCGGGCGCCATTAAGCTTGGACCATACGCCAACTTCTGTAAATGTACGTTGGTAGGTCCACCTCCGATATTCGTTTTGTAAAACAACGCGCATAGAGGCTGTCCAGGGGCGTGAGCTTCCGCAGACAGGTGACAAGGCATAAGTGAAGTGTTACGAGCAGTGCGAAAAATTCTATCGCCGTTCTTCTCATATCAGCTATCCGTCAGCGAGCTGTGATCGGGCATCAGCTATTCTTGATGTATCACAGCGACTTTGTCTGTGTGATTAATGAACGTATGGTGCTTCGTATGTGTGTTGATTACTGTAATCTGTTTTATGAATCCCGATAAACTGATGACCTGACAGCACTGTTAACTTCCCTTAACAAACTATTTTTGCGCGGAATACGAGTAGTAGGTAGCATGTGATTTTAAACTCCGGAAACACAGTGTTCATTCTCTTAGCAAAACAATTTAATCCATATGTTCTTTCTCCTTCGGTCTCACCAAATCGCCTAACTAAATGTGTTCAATTACTCGCGGAACACATTACCATTCCCAACCCCTCGGAGGAGCAGTGGGAGGCTATTCTGCTCAGCGATGATCCTGACCGTCAGCACTGGCTGGTGGGGAGGGCCAGCGCAGCAGCAGCAGCCAGTGGACTACCGGACTAGGCGGTCCACCCACATGTTCGGAGAACATTGAAGAAATAAAGACGTTTGTAATCAATCAATCAATACCGAAAAAAATTAGGATGGAACAATACCCACTTTTCTAACATCCGTTCTTCGGCCTTACGCACACCTTCTTAGTACACAATAAAATAAAGGCTGCACCAGCAGGTGAAGTAGTAACATAAGAGATTCCTAAATGGCGGCCTGCAAATACATTTGTGGTGCAGCCGTAACATAAGAGATTCCTAAATGGCGGCCTGCAAATACATTTGTGTTGTCTAGGATCCATACGTTGTCCCCATAACGTACCTAATAACATAAAAAAAAATGTGTGGTTGGATTTTTTTCAATACACTCAGCTTCTTTTAGTCTCAGCAGTAATGCTATCGAAATTAATCCCATTGCTAGAAGTCACGACGAAACTTTCCCGAATAGAAACTTTTACGCATGGTATTCTATAGGTCGAATGCAAACTGCGACATTTTACTGCACCTCACCTAACAACCAAAACATGACATTCTGCGGGTAACGATTTTTAAAAAGATATTGAAAGCTATACGATCCACGCTCAGCATTAAACTTCAACTCGAATACAAGCTAAGAACACTTCTACAGACCTGTTGCACTCTAATATGACCACCACTATCATTTCAGGGTCCCTTTATTTCACAGCAGGGTAGCAATGGGCCGCGCCTTTAACGTTATCGAGCAGCGGCAAAAAACAACAAGCTCGCAACCACACACACCCGGTGCAGACGAGTGTACAGCGCCTTCACTCCCTTAGCCACTTGCGTCTCCTGCCCCCCTGCTATCCCTTTTCCTCACAACTTTTTGCTCCTTCACCTCGTTACACGCAGTGCACGCGCAAGTTCTCTACTAAGCGGTCTACAAAGTTTAGACCGCAGTGGCTCAGTGGTCATCACGCTCGGCTAGTAAGCCGGAGGAGCCGGATTATAATCTGACCGCTGTGGTCGTGTTTCGATGGAGGCGAAATGACAAAAGCGCCCACGAGTCACGTGGTGTCAGAACACTTAAAATTTATCCGTGTGTACGAGCGATCTTTCATAAGCTTTGCTTCGTGGGCTACAATCTGTGGGGTCGAGCCGAACATGAACAGGCCATCAATACTAAACGCCGTGACCAACCGTTAACTGATGCCATCTGGCAACGCCAAAATGGCTGAACATTAAATAAAGTAATTGTTTATCTCTATCTCTTGTACTGTTATTTCTTTTACAGTGACAGGGTTTAGTGTATCAGTTGCCGAAATCGTGGTCTTCTAGGCGCCACTGTGGGTCGTAGAGATAAGGAAAAGAAGGCGTGAAGTCAGGCAGCCAACCGCTTAAAGGCGGCTAGCTTGATACCTCTCTCGACCTATGTGTCAAGGAAAGCGTGTGGCAAAATGGCGCCTGCGTCACACGCGTTCGGATGTGCGCGGATGTGCATGCGTACTGCGACAATAGCTTTGAAGATGACAAACGATCCGCGGGTTTCATGCCTTTTCCACCAGGCAGACTCTGGCTGAGGCACAGGATCAAGGGAACGAGTACTTTGTTTTCTATAGATGTCTGGTTGTGTGCACACACATGTAAGAGTCTCCAACCACAGCGATGAAATAACGGAAAACTATATGTAAAAGCACCATCACGTTCTAATATCATTGGAGTGTCAAAACAAATTTGATTAAATGTCACTGCTAATATTTTCTTCTCCTTTGACTCCACTCGGCTACGTAGAAGAGTGAACGTTTTCATGGGAATCTCTATTCGGCATTTTTAAAGGACAACTGATTC
>JARKHS020007686.1:0-47454 GCA_030143305.2 Amblyomma americanum
TCATGTTGATGGGCAAGAATAGAATGACGCCGGACATAGAAACAAAGAAAGAAATTTAGATGTTTTAATGTTTAGATAAATTAAAATGAAACTGTGTTAATGTGGGCTGCATTAACGGTCTGCGGAAAAAACAAAACGTAAGGCACCTTGCGTCGAGAGACTAATCTGTGAATGACGTTACCTCGCTACTTAAACCCGAGGAATTACCGGTCGATGTAGATACATTTTTTGTGTGCAAAATAGAAGACGCAACGCTCGCTTAATTTTGCTTTTTGGTTCCCAAACCTCTTCGACCGCATTCTTTGTCAGTGAGGTTTAGGTACACTACAGCGTTTATTTGTTTTTTACTCTTAATCTGACCATTGCCGAAACATTAGCTAACTTGTCTGTTTTTAATTTTTTTTCTCTTTCAGTTCTTTTACTCATAATTCTTTGCGTTAGGGTGTTTATTTTCTGATTGTGACAGTGAAATGGCGGTGGAAATGTGTGCCATGTAAGCGTTTTGCTTCAATACTGCTTTAGGTGTTGCTATTTTCGAAAGCGCATGCCAGCCATAGCCACCGCCCCTTCTTAGTTGTTATGTTCCTTTATTATTAACCATTCCTCTCTATTTTGTTCGTGTGTTTTTTCGCGCGCTATTTCATTGTGACGGGATATTTAAACCAAAGAAAAAATGTAACCACCTTCATGATAAATAGAATTATTCAAATTTTGCCGCGATGGTGTTTTCCTATAAACAGTTTTTCTTGATGATTTGTCTCACACAGCTTTCGGGTAGCACTGCTACACGTCATTCCTGCCTCTTGTTATTCTGTTCCGCACAGCGCATTCAGTATGGACCTATAAAGACTAAGGAAATTGTCGTCTCATCCCCTTCAAATATTTGTTAGGCTCTCGACGCGCATGGCAGTGAAGTTTCAAAGCACCATATTCATACGAGCACAACAATGTCGTCGTCGTCTGAGTCACTGAAGGAGTCGTCGCCCAACTGTGCCTCCAGGAGTCTTTCGGCTTTCCGCACCATCAGAAGAACGAAAATCTTCTTGATGAGGCTCACCTTCCTTCGGCTTGACTGCATCTCGTTCAGCTTCCTGCAGGAAACCGCCAGGACTTGTCGGGCGTCAGCGTCCATGGCTCGGAAAAATGCGGTACGCTGGAGCAGAAAACACACTCAGCGCAAATACCCTTGCTTTGACCAGGAATGAATGACGATATGTCAATGAGCCCCCTTTTCTCAGTATGTACGAGGGTAAGGATGTTTCAGAGGAGGCTGATTCCGTGAAATAGCACAAGCCCTGCGAAAGCACGAGAGATAAGAATTTGAAACTTAGCGGTCCGTTAACGATAAAAAGTGGAACACACTTCCTTCCAGGGAAGGTTTTTACTCTTTCCCGATAAGATAAACTGTCTCATAGAAAACTGTATGACAGCTAGTTTTAGACAGCTCCTTCTCGGGGTACCCTGCGAGTGTACAATATTTTTGCTGCCACCTGACGGCTGTGAAATAAGATTATGTGTGGAGAGTCTTTTGGAAATATCCATCAACTGAAATCACCAGAACATAAACGGCATTTGCTTATCAAGTTATAGGGTATTCTTCATGTTGATGGGCAAGAATAGAATGACGCCGGAAATAGAAACAAAGAAAGAAATTGAGATGTTTTAATGTTTAGATAAATTAAAATGAAACTGTGTTAATGTGGGCTGCATTAACGGTCTGCGGCAAAAAGAAAGAAATTTAGATGTTTTGATGTTTAGATAAATTAAAATGAAACTGTGTTAATGTGGGCTGCATTAACGGTCTGCGGCAAAAACAAAACGTAAGGCACCTTGCGTCGAGAGACTAATCTGTGAATGACGTTCCTCGCTACTTAAACCCGAGGAATTACCGGTTGATGTAGATACATTTTTTGTGTGCAATGGAGAAGATGCAACGCTCGCTTAATTTTGCTTTTTGGCTCCCAAACCGCTTTGACCGCATTCTTTGTCAGTGAGGTTTAGGTACACTGCAGCGTTTATTTGTTTTCTACTCTTAATCTGACCATTGCCGAAATATTAGCTAACATGTCTGTTTTTTAATTTTTTTTCTCTTTCAGTTCTTTGATCCTTAATTCTTTGCGTTAGGGGGTTTATTTTCTGATTGTGTCAGTGAAGTGGCGGTGGTAATGTGTGCCATGCAAGCGTTTTGCTTCAATAATGCTTTAGATGTTGCTATTTTAGAATGCGCATGCCAGCCGTAGCCACCGCCCCTTCTTAGTTGTTATGTTCCTTTATTATTAATCATTCCTCTCTATTTTTTTCGTGTGTTTTTTGGCGCGCAATTTCATTGTGACGGGATATTTAAACAGAAGAAAAAATGTAACTACCTTCATGATAAATAGAATTATTCAAATTTTGCCGCGATGGTGTTTTTCTATAAACTGTTTTTGTTGATGATTTGTCTCACACAGCTTTCGGGTAGCACTGCTACACGTCATTCCTGCCTCTTGTCATTCTGTTGCGCACAGCGCATTCAGTATGAACCTGTAAAGACTAAGGAAGCTCACGTCTCATCTCCCTGAAATATATGTAAGGCTCCCTACGCGCATAGCAGCGAAGTTTCAAAGCACCATATTCATACGAGCACAACAATGTCGTCGTCGTCTGAGTCACTGAAGGAGTCGTCGCCCAACTGCGCCTCCAGGATTCTTTCGGCTTTCCGCACCATCAGAAGAACGAAAATCTTCTTGATGAGGCTCACCTTCCTTCGGCTTGACTGCATCTCGTTCAGCTTCCTGCAGGAAACAGCCAGGACTTGTCGGGCGTCAGCGTCCATGGCTCGGAAAAAGGCGGTACGCTGGAGCAGAAAACACACTCAGCGCAAACACCCTTGCTTTGACCAGGAATGAATGACGATATGTGAATGAGCCCCCTTTTCTCAGTATGTACGATGGTAAGGATGTTTCAGAGGAGGCTAACTGATTCTGTGCAATAGCACAAGCCCTGCGAAAGCACGAGAGATAAGAATTTGAAATTTAGCGGTCTGTTAACGATAAAAGTGGAACACACTTCCTTCCAGGGAAGGTTTTTACTCTTTCCCGATAAGATAAACTGTCTCATGGAAAACTGTATGACAGCTAGTTTTAGACAGCTCCTTCTCGGGGTACCCTGCGAGTGTACAATATTTTTGCTGCCACCTGACGGCTGTGAAATAAGATTATGTGTGGAGGGTCTTTTGGAAATATCCATCAACTGAAATCACGAGAACATAAACAGCATTTGCTTATCAAGTTATAAGGTATCCTTCATGTTGATGGGCAAGAATAGAATGACGCCGTTCATAGAAATAAAGAAAGAAATTTAGATGTTTTAATGTTTAGATAAATTAAAATGAAACTGTGTTAATGTGGGCTGCCTTAACGGTCTGCGGCAAAAACAATACGTAAGGCACCTTGCGTCGAGATACTAATCTGTGAATGACGTTACCTCGCTACTTAAACCCGAGGAATTACCGGTCGATGTAGATACAATTTTTGTGTGCATTGGAGAAGACGCAACGCTCGCTTAACTTTGCTTTTTGGCTCCCAAACCTTTTCGACCGCATTCTTTGTCAGTGAGGTTTAGGTACACTACAGCGTTTATTTTTTTTTTACTCTTAATCTGACCATTGCCGAAATATTATCTAACATGCCTGTTTTTAATTTTCTTTCTCTTTCAGTTCTTTTACCCATAATACTTTGGATTAGGGGGTTTATTTTCTGATTGTGTCAGTGAAGTGGCGGTGGTAATGTGTGCCATGCAAGCGTTTTGCTTCAATACTGCTTTAGGTGTTGTTATTTTCGAATGCGCATGCCAGCCGTAGCCACCGCCCCATCTTAGTTGTTATGTTCCTTTATTATTAACCATTCATCTCTATTTTGTTCGTGTGTTTTTCCGCGCGCTATTTCATTGTGACGGGATATTTAAACCGAAGAAAAAATGTAACCACCTTCATGATAAAAAGAATTATTCAAATTTTGCCCCGATGGTGTTTTCCTATAAACTGTTTTTGTTGATGATTTGTCTCACACAGCTTTCGGGTAGCACTGCTACACGTCATTCCTGCCTCTTGTTATTCTGTTCCGCACAGCGCATTCAGTATGGACCTATAAAGACTAAGGAAATTGTCGTCTCATCCCCTTTAAATATTTCTTAGGCTCCCGACGCGCATAGCAGCGAAGTTTCAAAGCACCATATTCATACGAGCACAACAATGTCGTCGTCGTCTGAGTCACTGAAGGAGTCGTCGCCCAACTGCGTCTCCAGGATTCTTGCGGCTTTCCGCACCATCAGAAGAATGAAAATCTTCTTGATGAGGCTCACCTTCCTTCGGCTTGACTGCATCTCGTTCAGCTTCCTGCAGGAAACAGCCAGGTCTTGTCGGGCGTCAGCGTCCATGGCTCGGAAGAAGGCGGTACGCATGAGCTGAAAACACACTCAGCGCAAATACCCTTGCTTTCACCAGGAATGAATGAAGATATGTGATTGAGCCCCCTTTTCTCAGTATGTACGAGTGTAAGGATGTTTCAGAGGTGGCTAACTGATTCTGTGCAATAGCACAAGCCCTGCGAAAGCACGAGAGATAAGAATTTGAAACTTAGCGGTCTGTTAACGATAAAAGTGGAACACACTTCCTTCCAGAGAAGGTTTTTACTCTTTCCCGATAAGATAAACTGTCTCATGGAAAACTGTATGACTGCTAGTTTTAGACAGCTCCTTCTCGGGGTACCCTGCGAGTGTACAATAATTTGCTGCCACCTGACGGCTGTGAAATAAGATTATGTGTGGAGGGTCTTTTGGAAATATCCATCAACTGAAATCACGAGAACATAAACTGCATTTGCTTATCAAGTTATAAGGTATCCTTCATGTTGATGGGCAAGAATAGAATGACGCCGTTCATAGAAACAAAGAAAGAAATTTAGATGTTTTAATGTTTAGATAAATTAAAATGAAACTGTGGTAATGTTGGCTGCATTAACGGTCTGCGGCAAAAACAAAACGTAAGGCACCTTGCGTCGAGAGACTAATCTGTGAATGACGTTACCTCGCTACTTAAACCCGAGGAATTACCGGTCGATGTAGATACATTTTTTGTGTGCATTGGAGAATACGCAACGCTCGCTTAACTTTGCTTTTTGGCTCCCAAACCTTTTCGACCGCATTCTTTGTCAGGGAGGTTTAGGTACACTACAGCGTTTATTTGTTTTTTACTCTTAATCTGACCATTGCCGAAATATTAGCTAACATGTCTGTTTTTAATTTTCTTTCTCTTTCATTTCTTTTACCCATAATTCTTTGCGTTAGGGGGTTTATTTTCTGATTGTGTCAGTGAAGTGGCGGTGGTAATGTGTGCCATGCAAGCGTTTTGCTTCAATACTGCATTAGGTGTTGCTATTTTCGAATGCGCATGCCAGCCGTAGCCACCGCCCCTTCTTAGTTGTTATGTTCCTTTATTATTAACCATTCCTCTCTATTTTGTTCGCGTGTTTTTTCGCGCGCTATTTCATTGTGACGGGATATTTAAACCGAAGAAAAAATGTAACTACCTTCATGATAAATAGACTTATTCAAATTTTGCCGCGATGGTGTTTTTCTATAAACTGTTTTTGTTGATGATTTGTCTCACACAGCTTTCGGGTAGCACTGCTACACGTCATTCCTGCCTCTTGTCATTCTGTTGCGCACAGCGCATTCAGTATGGACCTATAAAGACTAAGGAAATTGTCGTCTCATCCCCTTTAAATATTTCTTAGGCTCCCTACGCGCATAGCAGCGAAGTTTCAAAGCACCATATTCATACGAGCACAACAATGTCGTCGTCGTCTGAGTCACTGAAGGAGTCGTCGCCCAACTGCGCCTCCAGGATTCTTTCGGCTTTCCGCACCATCAGAAGAACAAAAATCTTCTTGATGAGGCTCACCTTCCTTCGGCTTGACTGCATCTCGTTCAGCTTCCTGCAGGAAACAGCCAGGACTTGTCGGGCGTCAGCGTCCATGGCTCGGAAAAAGGCGGTACGCTGGAGCAGAAAACACACTCAGCGCAAATACCCTTGCTTTGACCAGGAATGAATGACGATATGTGAATGAGCCCCCTTTTCTCAGTATGTACGATGGTAAGGATGTTTCAGAGGAGGCTAACTGATTCTGTGCAATAGCACAAGCCCTGCGAAAGCACGAGAGATAAGAATTTGAAACTTAGCGGTCTGTTAACGATAAAAGTGGAACACACTTCCTTCCAGGGAAGGTTTTTACTCTTTCCCGATAAGATAAACTGTCTCATGGAAAACTGTATGACAGCTAGTTTTAGACAGCTCCTTCTCGGGGTACCCTGCGAGTGTACAATATTTTTGCTGCCACCTGACGGCTGTGAAATAAGATTATGTGTGGAGGGTCTTTTGGAAATATCCATCAACTGAAATCACAAGAACATAAACTGCATTTGCTTATCAAGTTATAAGGTATACTTCATGTTGATGGGCAAGAATAGAATGACGCCGTTCATAGAAACAAAGAAAGAAATTTAGATGTTTTAATGTTTAGATAAATTAAAATGAAACTGTGTTAATGTTGGCTGCATTAACGGTCTGCGGCAAAAACAAAACGTAAGGCACCTTGCGTCGAGAGACTAATCTGTGAATGACGTTACCTCGCTACTTAAACCCGAGGAATTACCGGTCGATGTAGATACATTTTTTGTGTGCATTGGAGAAGACGCAACGCTCGCTTAACTTTGATTTTTGGCTCCCAAACCTTTTCGACCGCATTCTTTGTCAGGGAGGTTTAGGTACACTACAGCGTTTATTTGTTTTTTACTCTTAATCTGACCATTGCCAAAATATTAGCTAACATGTCTGTTTTTAATTTTCTTTCTCTTTCATTTCTTTTACCCATAATTCTTTGGATTAGGGGGTTTATTTTCTGATTGTGTCAGTGAAGTGGCGGTGGTAATGTGTGCCATGCAAGCGTTTTGCTTCAATACTGCTTTAGGTGTTGCTATTTTCGAATGCGCATGCCAGCCGTAGCCACCGCCCCATCTTAGTTGTTATGTTCCTTTATTATTAACCATTCATCTCTATTTTGTTCGTGTGTTTTTCCGGGCGCTATTTCATTGTGACGGGATATTTAAACCGAAGAAAAAATGTAACTACCTTCATGATAAATAGAATTATTCAAATTTTGCCGCGATGGTGTTTTTCCATAAACTGTTTTTGTTGATGATTTGTCTCACACAGCTTTCGGGTAGCACTGCTACACGTCATTCCTGCCTCTTGTTATTCTGTTCCGCACAGCGCATTCAGTATGGACCTATAAAGACTAAGAAAATTGTCGTCTCATCCCCTTTAAATATTTCTTAGGCTCCCGACGCGCATGGCAGCGAAGTTTCAAAGCACCATATTCATACGAGCACAACAATATCGTCGTCGTCTGAGTCACTGAAGGAGTCGTCGCCCAACTGTGCCTCCAGGAGTCTTTCGGCTTTCCGCACCATCAGAAGAACGAAAATCTTCTTGATGAGGCTCACCTTCCTTCGGCTTGACTGCATCTCGTTCAGCTTCCTGCAGGAAACCGCCAGGACTTGTCGGGCGTCAGCGTCCATGGCTCGGAAAAATGCGGTACGCTGGAGCAGAAAACACACTCAGCGCAAATACCCTTGCTTTGACCAGGAATGAATGACGATATGTCAATGAGCCCCCTTTTCTCAGTATGTACGAGGGTAAGGATGTTTCAGAGGAGGCTAACTGATTCTGTGCAATAGCACAAGCCCTGCGAAAGCACGAGAGATAAGAATTTGAATCTTCGCGGTCTGTTAACACACTTCCTTCCAGGGAAGGTTTTTACTCTTTCCCGATAAGATAAACTGTCTCATGGAAAACTGTATGACAGCTAGTTTTAGACAGCTCCTTCTCGGGGTACCCTGCGAGTGTACAATATTTTTGCTGCCACCTGACGGCTGTGAAATAAGATTATGTGTGGAGGGTCTTTTGGAAATATCCATCAACTGAAATCACAAGAACATAAACTGCATTTGCTTATCAAGTTATAAGGTATACTTCATGTTGATGGGCAAGAATAGAATGACGCCGTTCATAGAAACAAAGAAAGAAATTTAGATGTTTTAATGTTTAGATAAATTAAAATGAAACTGTGTTAATGTTGGCTGCATTAACGGTCTGCGGCAAAAACAAAACGTAAGGCACCTTGCGTCGAGAGACTAATTTGTGAATGACGTTCCTCGCTACTTAAACCCGAGGAATTACCGATTGATGTAGATACATTTTTTGTGTGCAATGGAGAAGATGCAACGCTCGCTTAATTTTGCTTTTTGGCTCCCAAACCTTTTCGACCGCATTCTTTGTCAGTGAGGTTTAGGTACACTGCAGCGTTTATTTGTTTTTTACTCTTAATCTGACCATTGCCGAAATATTAGCTAACATGTCTGTTTTTTATTTTTTTTCTCTTTCAGTTCTTTGACCCTTAATTCTTTGCGTTAGGGGGTTTATTTTCTGATTGTGTCAGTGAAGTGGCGGTGGTAATGTGTGCCATGCAAGCGTTTTGCTTCAATAATGCTTTAGGTGTTGCTATTTTCGAATGCGCATGCCAGCCGTAGCCACCGCCCCTTCTTAGTTGTTATGTTCCTTTATTATTAATCATTCCTCTCTATTTTTTTCGTGTGTTTTTTGGCGCGCAATTTCATTGTGACGGGATATCTAAACCGAAGAAAAAATGTAACTACCTTCATGATAAATAGAATTATTCAAATTTTGCCGCGATGGTGTTTTTCTATAAACTGTTTTTGTTGATGATTTGTCTCACACAGCTTTCGGGTAGCACTGCTACACGTCATTCCTGCCTCTTGTCATTCTGTTGCGCACAGCGCATTCAGTATGAACCTGTAAAGACTAAGGAAGCTCACGTCTCATCTCCTTGAAATATATGCAAGGCTCCCTACGCGCATAGCAGCGAAGTTTCAAAGCACCATATTCATACGAGCACAACAATGTCGTCGTCGTCTGAGTCACTGAAGGAGTCGTCGCCCAACTGCGCCTCCAGGATTCTTTCGGCTTTCCGCACCATCAGAAGAACGAAAATCTTCTTGGTGAGGCTCACCTTCCTTCGGCTTGACTGCATCTCGTTCAGCTTCCTGCAGGAAACAGCCAGGACTTGTCGGGCGTCAGCGTCCATGGCTCGGAAAAAGGCGGTACGCTGGAGCAGAAAACACACTCAGCGCAAATACCCTTGCTTTGACAAGGAATGAATGACGATATGTGAATGAGCCCCCTTTTCTCAGTATGTACGATGGTAAGGATGTTTCAGAGGAGGCTAACTGATTCTGTGCAATAGCACAAGCCCTGCGAAAGCACGAGAGATAAGAATTTGAAACTTAGCGGTCTGTTAACAATAAAAGTGGAACACACTTCCTTCCAGGGAAGGTTTTTACTCTTTCCCGATAAGATAAACTGTCTCATGGAAAACTGTATGACAGCTAGTTTTAGACAGCTCCTTCTCGGGGTACCCTGCGAGTGTACAATATTTTTGCTGCCACCTGACGGCTGTGAAATAAGATTATGTGTGGAGGGTCTTTTGGAAATATCCATCAACTGAAATCACGAGAACATAAACTGCATTTGCTTATCAAGTTATAAGGTATCCTTCATGTTGATGGGCAAGAATAGAATGAAATTTAGATGTTTTAATGTTTAGATAAATTAAAATGAAACTGTGTTAATGTGGGCTGCATTAACGGTATGCGGCAAAAACAAAACGTAAGGCACCTTGCGTCGAGAGACTAATCTGTGAATGACGTTACCTCGCTACTTAAACCCGAGGAATTACCGGTCGATGTAGATACATTTTTTGTGTGCATTGGAGAAGACGCAACGCTCGCTTAACTTTGCTTTTTGGCTCCCAAACCTTTTCGACCGCATTCTTTGTCAGGAAGGTTTAGGTACACTACAGCGTTTATTTGTTTTTTACTCTTAATCTGACCATTGCCGAAATATTAGCTAACATGTCTGTTTTTAATTTTTTTCTCTTTCAGTTCTTTGACCCTTAATTCTTTGCGTTAGGGGGTTTATTTTCTGATTGTGTCAGTGAAGTGGCGGTGGTAATGTGTGCCATGCAAGCGTTTTGCTTCAATACTGCTTTAGGTGTTGCTATTTTCGAATGCGCATGCCAGCCGTAGCCACCGCCCCTTCTTAGTTGTTATGTTCCTTTATTATTAACCATTCCTCTCTATTTTGTTCGCGTGTTTTTTCGCGCGCTATTTCATTGTGACGGGATATTTAAACCAAAGAAAAAATGTAACCACCTTCATGATAAATAGCATTATTCAAATTTTGCCGCGATGGTGTTTTCCTATAAACTGTTTTTGTTGATGATTTGTCTCACACAGCTTTCGGGTAGCACTGCTACACGTCATTCCTGCCTCTTGTCATTCTGTTGCGCACAGCGCATTCAGTATGAACCTGTAAAGACTAAGGAAGCTCACGTCTCATCTCCTTGAAATATATGTAAGGCTCCCTACGCGCATGGCAGCGAAGTTTCAAAGCACCATATTCATACGAGCACAACAATGTCGTCGTCGGATGAGTCACTGAAGGAGTCGTCGCCCAACTGTGCCTCCAGGATTCTTTCGGCTTTCCGCACCATCAGAAGAACGAAAATCTTCTTGATGAGGCTCACCTTCCCTCGGCTTGACTGCATCTCGTTCAGCTTTCTGCAGGAAACCGCCAGGACTTGTCGGGCGTCAGCGTCCATGGCTCGGAAAAAGGCGGTACGCTGGAGCAGAAAACGCACTCAGCGCAAATACCCTTGCTTTGACCAGGAATGAATGACGATATGTGAATGAGCCCCCTTTTCTCAGTATGTACGAGGGTAAGGATGTTTCAGAGGAGGCTAACTGATTCTGTGCAATAGCACAAGCCCTGCGAAAGCACGAGAGATAAGAATTTGAAACTTAGCGGTCTGTTAACAATAAAAGTGGAACACACTTCCTTCCAGGGAAGGTTTTTACTCTTTCCCGATAAGATAAACTGTCTCATGGAAAACTGTATGACAGCTAGTTTTAGACAGCTCCTTCTCGGGGTACCCTGCGAGTGTACAATATTTTTGCTGCCACCTGACGGCTGTGAAATAAGATTATGTGTGGAGGGTCTTTTGGAAATATCCATCAACTGAAATCACGAGAACATAAACTGCATTTGCTTATCAAGTTATAAGGTATCCTTCATGTTGATGGGCAAGAATAGAATGAAATTTAGATGTTTTAATTTTTAGATAAATTAAAATGAAACTGTGTTAATGTGGGCTGCATTAACGGTATGCGGCAAAAACAAAACGTAAGGCACCTTGCGTCGAGAGACTAATCTGTGAATGACGTTACCTCGCTACTTAAACCCGAGGAATTACCGGTCGATGTAGATACATTTTTTGTGTGCATTGGAGAAGACGCAACGCTCGCTTAACTTTGCTTTTTGGCTCCCAAACCTTTTCGACCGCATTCTTTGTCAGGAAGGTTTAGGTACACTACAGCGTTTATTTGTTTTTTACTCTTAATCTGACCATTGCCGAAATATTAGCTAACATGTCTGTTTTTAATTTTTTTCTCTTTCAGTTCTTTGACCCTTAATTCTTTGCGTTAGGGGGTTTATTTTCTGATTGTGTCAGTGAAGTGGCGGTGGTAATGTGTGCCATGCAAGCGTTTTGCTTCAATACTGCTTTAGGTGTTGCTATTTTCGAATGCGCATGCCAGCCGTAGCCACCGCCCCTTCTTAGTTGTTATGTTCCTTTATTATTAACCATTCCTCTCTATTTTGTTCGCGTGTTTTTTCGCGCGCTATTTCATTGTGACGGGATATTTAAACCAAAGAAAAAATGTAACCACCTTCATGATAAATAGCATTATTCAAATTTTGCCGCGATGGTGTTTTCCTATAAACTGTTTTTGTTGATGATTTGTCTCACACAGCTTTCGGGTAGCACTGCTACACGTCATTCCTGCCTCTTGTTATTCTGTTCCGCACAGCGCATTCAGTATGTACCTATAAAGACTAAGAAAAGTGTCGTCTCATCCCCTTTAAATATTTCTTAGGCTCCCGACGCGCATGGCAGCGAAGTTTCAAAGCACCATATTCATACGAGCACAACTATGTCGTCGTCTGATGAGTCACTGAAGGAGTCGTCGCCCAACTGTGCCTCCAGGATTCTTTCGGCTTTCCGCACCATCAGAAGAACGAAAATCTTCTTGATGAGGCTCACCTTCCCTCGGCTTGACTGCATCTCGTTCAGCTTCCTGCAGGAAACCGCCAGGACTTGTCGGGCGTCAGCGTCCATGGCTCGGAAAAAGGCGGTACGCTGGAGCAGAAAACACACTCAGCGCAAATACCCTTGCTTTGACCAGGAATGAATGACGATATGTGAATGAGCCCCCTTTTCTCAGTATGTACGAGGGTAAGGATGTTTCAGAGGAGGCTAACTGATTCTGTGCAATAACACAAGCCCTGCGAAAGCACGAGAGATAAGAATTTGAATCTTCGCGGTCTGTTAACACACTTCCTTCCAGGGAAGGTTTTTACTCTTTCCCGATAAGATAAACTGTCTCATTGAAAACTGTATGACAGCTAGTTTTAGACAGCTCCTTCTCGGGGTACCCTGCGAGTGTACAATAGTTTGCTGCCACCTGACGGCTGTGAAATAAGATTATAAGTGGAGGGTCTTTTGGAAATATCCATCAACTGAAATCACGAGAACATAAACTGCATTTGCTTATCAAGTTATAAGGTATCCTTCATGTTGATGGGCAAGAATAGAATGACGCCGGACATAGAAACAAAGAAAGAAATTTAGATGTTTTATTGTTTGGATAAATTAAAATGAAACTGTGTTAATGTGGGCTGCATTAACGGTCTGCGGCAAAAACAAAACGTAAGGCACCTTGCGTCGAGAGACTAATTTGTGAATGACGTTCCTCGCTACTTAAACCCGAGGAATTACCGATTGATGTAGATACATTTTTTGTGTGCAATGGAGAAGATGCAACGCTCGCTTAATTTTGCTTTTTGGCTCCCAAACCTTTTCGACCGCATTCTTTGTCAGGGAGGTTTAGGTACACTGCAGCGTTTATTTGTTTTTTGCTCTTAATCTGACCATTGCCGAAATATTAGCTAACATGTCTGTTTTTTATTTTTTTTCTCTTTCAGTTCTTTGACCCTTAATTCTTTGCGTTAGGGGGTTTATTTTCTGATTGTGTCAGTGAAGTGGCGGTGGTAATGTGTGCCATGCAAGCGTTTTGCTTCAATACTGCTTTAGGTGTTGCTATTTTCGAATGCGCATGCCAGCCGTAGCCACCGCCCCTTCTTAGTTGTTATGTTCCTTTATTATTAACCATTCCTCTCTATTTTGTTCGCGTGTTTTTTCGCGCGCTATTTCATTGTGACGGGATATTTAAACCAAAGAAAAAATGTAACCACCTTCATGATAAATAGCATTATTCAAATTTTGCCGCGATGGTGTTTTCCTATAAACTGTTTTTGTTGATGATTTGTCTCACACAGCCTTCGGGTAGCACTGCTACACGTCATTCCTGCCTCTTGTCATTCTTTTCCGCACAGCGCATTCAGTATGAACCTGTAAAGACTAAGGAAGCTCACGTCTCATCTCCCTGAAATATATGTAAGGCTCCCTACGCGCATAGCAGCGAAGTTTCAAAGCACCATATTCATACGAGCACAACAATGTCGTCGTCGTCTGAGTCACTGAAGGAGTCGTCGCCCAACTGCGCCTCCAGGATTCTTTCGGCTTTCCGCACCATCAGAAGAACGAAAATCTTCTTGATGAGGCTCACCTTCCTTCGGCTTGACTGCATCTCGTTCAGCTTCCTGCAGGAAACCGCCAGGACTTGTCGGGCGTCAGCGTCCATGGCTCGGAAAAAGGCGGTACGTTGGAGCAGAAAACACACTCAGCGCAAATACCCGTGCTTGGACCAGGAATGAATGACGATATGTGAATGAGCCCCCTTTTCTCTGTATGTGCGAGGGTAAGGATGTTTCAGAGGAGGCTAACTGATTCTGTGCAATAGCACAAGCCCTGCGAAAGCACGAGAGATAAGAATTTGAATCTTCGCGGTCTGTTAACACACTTCCTTCCAGGGAAGGTTTTTACTCTTTCCCGATAAGATAAACTGTCTCATTGAAAACTGTATGACAGCTAGTTTTAGACAGCTCCTTCTCGGGGTACCCTGCGAGTGTACAATAATTTGCTGCCACCTGACGGCTGTGAAATAAGGTTATAAGTGGAGGGTCTTTTGGAAATATCCATCAACTGAAATCACGAGAACATAAACTGCATTTGCTTATCAAGTTATAAGGTATCCTTCATGTTGATGGGCAAGAATAGAATGACGCCGGACATAGAAACAAAGAAAGAAATTTAGATGTTTTAATGTTTGGATAAATTAAAATGAAACTGTGTTATTGTGGGCTGCATTAACGGTCTGCGGCAAAAACAAAACGTAAGGCACCTTGCGTCGAGAGACTAATCTGTGAATGACGTTCCTCGCTACTTAAACCCGAGGAATTACCGGTTGATGTAGATACATTTTTTGTGTGCAATGGAGAAGATGCAACGCTCGCTTAATTTTGCTTTTTGGCTCCCAAACCGCTTCGACCGCATTCTTTGTCAGTGAGGTTTAGGTACACTGCAGCGTTTATTTGTTTTTTGCTCTTAATCTGACCATTGCCGAAATATTAGCTAACATGTCTGTTTTTTATTTTTTTTCTCTTTCAGTTCTTTGACCCTTAATTCTTTGCGTTAGGGGGTTTATTTTCTGATTGTGTCAGTGAAGTGGCGGTGGTTATGTGTGCCATGCAAGCGTTTTGCTTCAATACTGCTTTAGGTGTTGCTATTTTCGAATGCGCATGCCAGCCGTAGCCACCGCCCCTTCTTAGTTGTTATGTTCCTTTATTATTAACCATTCCTCTCTATTTTGTTCGCGTGTTTTTTCGCGCGCTATTTCATTGTGACGGGATATTTAAACCAAAGAAAAAATGTAACCACCTTCATGATAAATAGAATTATTCAAATTTTGCCGCCATGGTGTTTTTCTATAAACTGTTTTTGTTGATGATTTGTCTCACACAGCCTTCGGGTAGCACTGCTACACGTCATTCCTGCCTCTTGTCATTCTTTTCCGCACAGCGCATTCAGTATGAACCTGTAAAGACTAAGGAAGCTCACGTCTCATCTCCCTGAAATATATGTAAGGCTCCCTACGCGCATAGCAGCGAAGTTTCAAAGCACCATATTCATACGAGCACAACAATGTCGTCGTCGTCTGAGTCACTGAAGGAGTCGTCGCCCATTGCGCCTCCAGGATTCCTTCGGCTTTCCTCACCATCAGAAGAACGAAAATCTTCTTGATGAGGCTCACCTTCCTTCGGCTTGACTGCATCTCGTTCAGCTTCCTGCAGGAAACCGCCAGGACTTGTCGGGCGTCAGCGTCCATGGCTCGGAAAAAGGCGGTACGCTGGAGCAGAAAACACACTCAGCGCAAATACCCGTGCTTTGACCAGGAATGAATGACGATATGTGAATGAGCCCCCTTTTCTCTGTATGTACGAGGGTAAGGATGTTTCAGAGGAGGCTAACTGATTCTGTGCAATAGCACAAGCCCTGCGAAAGCACGAGAGATAAGAATTTGAATCTTCGCGGTCTGTTAACACACTTCCTTCCAGGGAAGGTTTTTACTCTTTCCCGATAAGATAAACTGTCTCATTGAAAACTGTATGACAGCTAGTTTTAGACAGCTCCTTCTCGGGGTACCCTGCGAGTGTACAATAATTTGCTGCCACCTGACGGCTGTGAAATAAGATTATGAGTGGAGGGTCTTTTGGAAATATCCATCAACTGAAATCACGAGAACATAAACTGCATTTGCTGATCAAGTTATAAGGTATCCTTCATGTTGATGGGCAAGAATAGAATGACGCCGGACATAGAAACAAAGAAAGAAATTTAGATGTTTTAATGTTTGGATAAATTAAAATGAAACTGTGTTAATGTGGGCTGCATTAACGGTCTGCGGCAAAAACAAAACGTAAGGCACCTTGCGTCGAGAGACTAATCTGTGAATGACGTTCCTCGCTACTTAAACCCGAGGAATTACCGGTTGATGTAGATACATTTTTTGTGTGCAATGGAGAAGATGCAACGCTCGCTTAATTTGCTTTTTGGCTCCCAAACCGCTTCGACCGCATTCTTTGTCAGTGAGGTTTAGGTACACTGCAGCGTTTATTTGTTTTTTACTCTTAATCTGACCATTGCCGAAATATTAGCTAACATGTCTGTTTTTTAATTTTTTTTCTCTTTCAGTTCTTTGACCCTTAATTCTTTGCGTTAGGGGGTTTATTTTCTGATTGTGTCAGTGAAGTGGCGGTGGTAATGTGTGCCATGCAAGCGTTTTGCTTCAATAATGCTTTAGGTGTTGCTATTTTCGATTGCGCATGCCAGCCGTAGCCACCGCCCCTTCTTAGTTGTTATGTTCCTTTATTATTAATCATTCCTCTCTATATTTTTCGTGTGTTTTTTGGCGCGCAATTTTATTGTGACGGGATATTTAAACCGAAGAAAAAATGTAACTACCTTCATGATAAATAGAATTATTCAAATTTTGCCGCGATGGTGTTTTTCTATAAACTGTTTTTGTTGATGATTTGTCTCACACAGCTTTCGGGTAGCACTGCTACACGTCATTCCTGCCTCTTGTCATTCTGTTGCGCACAGCGCATTCAGTATGAACCTGTAAAGACTAAGGAAGCTCACGTCTCATCTCCCTGAAATATATGTAAGGCTCCCTACGCGCATAGCAGCGAAGTTTCAAAGCACCATATTCATACGAGCACAACAATGTCGTCGTCGTCTGAGTCACTGAAGGAGTCGTCGCCCAACTGCGCCTCCAGGATTCTTTCGGCTTTCCGCACCATCAGAAGAACGAAAATCTTCTTGATGAGGCTCACCTTCCTTCGGCTTGACTGCATCTCGTTCAGCTTCCTGCAGGAAACCGCCAGGACTTGTCGGGCGTCAGCGTCCATGGCTCGGAAAAAGGCGGTACGCTGGAGCAGAAAACACACTCAGCGCAAATACCCTTGCTTTGACCAGGAATGAATGACGATATGTGAATGAGCCCCCTTTTCTCAGTATGTACGATGGTAAGGATGTTTCAGAGGAGGCTAACTGATTCTGTGCAATAGCACAAGCCCTGCGAAAGCACGAGAGATAAGAATTTGAAACTTAGCGGTCTGTTAACGATAAAAGTGGAACACACTTCCTTCCAGGGAAGGTTTTTACTCTTTCCCGATAAGATAAACTGTCTCATTGAAAACTGTATGACAGCTAGTTTTAGACAGCTCCTTCTCGGGGTACCCTGCGAGTGTACAATATTTTTGCTGCCACCTGACGGCTGTGAAATAAGATTATGTGTGGAGGGTCTTTTGGAAATATCCATCAACTGAAATCACGAGAACATAAACTGCATTTGCTTATCAAGTTATAAGGTATCCTTCATGTTGATGGGCAAGAATAGAATGACGCCGTTCATAGAAACAAAGAAAGAAATTTAGATGTTTTAATGTTTGGATAAATTAAAATGAAACTGTGTTAATGTGGGCTGCATTAACGGTCTGCGGCAAAAACAAAACGTAAGGCACCTTGCGTCGAGAGACTAATCTGTGAATGACGTTCCTCGCTACTTAAACCCGAGGAATTACCGGTTGATGTAGATACATTTTTTGTGTGCAATGGAGAAGATGCAACGCTCGCTTAATTTTGCTTTTTGGCTCCCAAACCGCTTCGACCGCATTCTTTGTCAGTGAGGTTTAGGTACACTGCAGCGTTTATTTGTTTTTTACTCTTAATCTGACCATTGCCGAAATATTAGCTAACATGTCTGTTTTTTATTTTTTTTCTCTTTCAGTTCTTTGACCCTTAATTCTTTGCGTTAGGGGGTTTATTTTCTGATTGTGTCAGTGAAGTGGCGGTGGTAATGTGTGCCATGCAAGCGTTTTGCTTCAATACTGCTTTAGGTGTTGCTATTTTCGAATGCGCATGCCAGCCGTAGCCACCGCCCCTTCTTAGTTGTTATGTTCCTTTATTATTAACCATTCCTCTCTATTTTGTTCGCGTGTTTTTTCGCGCGCTATTTCATTGTGACGGGATATTTAAACCAAAGAAAAAATGTAACCACCTTCATGATAAATAGAATTATTCAAATTTTGCCGCGATGGTGTTTTTCTATAAACTGTTTTTGTTGATGATTTGTCTCACACAGCCTTCGGGTAGCACTGCTACACGTCATTCCTGCCTCTTGTCATTCTTTTCCGCACAGCGCATTCAGTACGAACCTGTAAAGACTAAGGAAGCTCACGTCTCATCTCCCTGAAATATATGTAAGGCTCCCTACGCGCATAGCAGCGAAGTTTCAAAGCACCATATTCATACGAGCACAACAATGTCGTCGTCGTCTGAGTCACTGAAGGAGTCGTCGCCCATTGCGCCTCCAGGATTCCTTCGGCTTTCCTCACCATCAGAAGAACGAAAATCTTCTTGATGAGGCTCACCTTCCTTCGGCTTGACTGCATCTCGTTCAGCTTCCTCCAGGAAACCGCCAGGACTTGTCGGGCGTCAGCGTCCATGGCTCGGAAAAAGGCGGTACGCTGGAGCAGAAAACACACTCAGCGCAAATACCCGTGCTTTGACCAGGAATGAATGACGATATGTGAATGAGCCCCCTTTTCTCTGTATGTACGAGGGTAAGGATGTTTCAGAGGAGGCTAACTGATTCTGTGCAATAGCACAAGCCCTGCGAAAGCACGAGAGATAAGAATTTGAATCTTCGCGGTCTGTTAACACACTTCCTTCCAGGGAAGGTTTTTACTCTTTCCCGATAAGATAAACTGCCTCATTGAAAACTGTATGACAGCTAGTTTTAGACAGCTCCTTCTCGGGGTACCCTGCGAGTGTACAATAATTTGCTGCCACCTGACGGCTGTGAAATAAGATTATGAGTGGAGGGTCTTTTGGAAATATCCATCAACTGAAATCACGAGAACATAAACTGCATTTGCTTATCAAGTTATAAGGTATCCTTCATGTTGATGGGCAAGAATAGAATGACGCCGGACATAGAAACAAAGAAAGAAATTTAGATGTTTTAATGTTTGGATAAATTAAAATGAAACTGTGTTAATGTGGGCTGCATTAACGGTCTGCGGCAAAAACAAAACGTAAGGCACCTTGCGTCGAGAGACTAATCTGTGAATGACGTTCCTCGCTACTTAAACCCGAGGAATTACCGGTTGATGTAGATACATTTTTTGTGTGCAATGGAGAAGATGCAACGCTCGCTTAATTTTGCTTTTTGGCTCCCAAACCGCTTCGACCGCATTCTTTGTCAGTGAGGTTTAGGTACACTGCAGCGTTTATTTGTTTTTTACTCTTAATCTGACCATTGCCGAAATATTAGCTAACATGTCTGTTTTTTAATTTTTTTTCTCTTTCAGTTCTTTGACCCTTAATTCTTTGCGTTAGGGGGTTTATTTTCTGATTGTGTCAGTGAAGTGGCGGTGGTAATGTGTGCCATGCAAGCGTTTTGCTTCAATAATGCTTTAGGTGTTGCTATTTTCGAATGCGCATGCCAGCCGTAGCCACCGCCCCTTCTTAGTTGTTATGTTCCTTTATTATTAATCATTCCTCTCTATATTTTTCGTGTGTTTTTTGGCGCGCAATTTTATTGTGACGGGATATTTAAACCGAAGAAAAAATGTAACTACCTTCATGATAAATAGAATTATTCAAATTTTGCCGCGATGGTGTTTTTCTATAAACTGTTTTTGTTGATGATTTGTCTCACACAGCTTTCGGGTAGCACTGCTACACGTCATTCCTGCCTCTTGTCATTCTGTTGCGCACAGCGCATTCAGTATGAACCTGTAAAGACTAAGGAAGCTCACGTCTCATCTCCTTGAAATATATGTAAGGCTCCCTACGCGCATAGCAGCGAAGTTTCAAAGCACCATATTCATACGAGCACAACAATGTCGTCGTCGTCTGAGTCACTGAAGGAGTCGTCGCCCAACTGCGCCTCCAGGATTCTTTCGGCTTTCCGCACCATCAGAAGAACGAAAATCTTCTTGATGAGGCTCACCTTCCTTCGGCTTGACTGCATCTCGTTCAGCTTCCTGCAGGAAACAGCCAGGACTTGTCGGGCGTCAGCGTCCATGGCTCGGAAAAAGGCGGTACGCTGGAGCAGAAAACACACTCAGCGCAAATACCCTTGCTTTGACCAGGAATGAATGACGATATGTGAATGAGCCCCCTTTTCTCAGTATGTACGAGGGTAAGGATGTTTCAGAGGAGGCTAACTGATTCTGTGCAATAGCACAAGCCCTGCGAAAGCACGAGAGATAAGAATTTGAAACTTAGCGGTCTGTTAACGATAAAAGTGAACACACTTCCTTCCAGGGAAGGTTTTTACTCTTTCCCGATAAGATAAACTGTCTCATGGAAAACTGTATGACAGCTAGTTTTAGACAGCTCCTTCTCGGGGTACCCTGCGAGTGTACAATATTTTTGCTGCCACCTGACGGCTGTGAAATAAGATTATGTGTGGAGGGTCTTTTGGAAATATCCATCAACTGAAATCACGAGAACATAAACTGCATTTGCTTATCAAGTTATAAGGTATCCTTCATGTTGATGGGCAAGAATAGAATGACGCCGTTCATAGAAACAAAGAAAGAAATTTAGATGTTTTAATGTTTGGATAAATTAAAATGAAACTGTGTTAATGTGGGCTGCATTAACGGTCTGCGGCAAAAACAAAACGTAAGGCACCTTGCGTCGAGAGACTAATCTGTGAATGACGTTCCTCGCTACTTAAACCCGAGGAATTACCGGTTGATGTAGATACATTTTTTGTGTGCAATGGAGAAGATGCAACGCTCGCTTAATTTTGCTTTTTGGCTCCCAAACCGCTTCGACCGCATTCTTTGTCAGTGAGGTTTAGGTACACTGCAGCGTTTATTTGTTTTTTACTCTTAATCTGACCATTGCCGAAATATTAGCTAACATGTCTGTTTTTTAATTTTTTTTCTCTTTCAGTTCTTTGACCCTTAATTCTTTGCGTTAGGGGGTTTATTTTCTGATTGTGTCAGTGAAGTGGCGGTGGTAATGTGTGCCATGCAAGCGTTTTGCTTCAATACTGCTTTAGGTGTTGCTATTTTCGAATGCGCATGCCAGCCGTAGCCACCGCCCCTTCTTAGTTGTTATGTTCCTTTATTATTAACCATTCCTCTCTATTTTGTTCGTGTGTTTTTTCGGCGCGCTATTTCATTGTGACGGGATATTTAAACCGAAGAAAAAATGTAACCACCTTCATGATAAATAGAATTATTCAAATTTTGCCGCGATGGTGTTTTCCTATAAACTGTTTTTGTTGATGATTTGTCTCACACAGCTTTCGGGTAGCACTGCTACACGTCATTCCTGCCTCTTGTCATTCTGTTCCGCACAGCGCATTCAGTATGAACCTGTAAAGACTAAGGAAGCTCACGTCTCATCTCCCTGAAATATATGTAAGGCTCCCTACGCGCATAGCAGCGAAGTTTCAAAGCACCATATTCATACGAGCACAACAATGTCGTCGTCGTCTGAGTCACTGAAGGAGTCGTCGCCCAACTGCGCCTCCAGGATTCTTTCGGCTTTCCGCACCATCAGAAGAACGAAAATCTTCTTGATGAGGCTCACCTTCCTTCGGCTTGACTGCATCTCGTTCAGCTTCCTGCAGGAAACCGCCAGGACTTGTCGGGCGTCAGCGTCCATGGCTCGGAAAAAGGCGGTACGCTGGAGCAGAAAACACACTCAGCGCAAATACCCTTGCTTTGACCAGGAATGAATGACGATATGTGAATGAGCCCCCTTTTCTCAGTATGTACGAGGGTAAGGATGTTTCAGAGGAGGCTAACTGATTCTGTGCAATAGCACAAGCCCTGCGAAAGCACGAGAGATAAGAATTTGAATCTTCGCGGTCTGTTAACACACTTCCTTCCAGGGAAGGTTTTTACTCTTTCCCGATAAGATAAACTGTCTCATTGAAAACTGTATGACAGCTAGTTTTAGACAGCTCCTTCTCGGGGTACCCTGCGAGTGTACAATATTTTTGCTGCCACCTGACGGCTGTGAAGTAAGATTATGAGTGGAGGGTCTTTTGGAAATATCCATCAACTGAAATCACGAGAACATAAACTGCATTTGCTGATCAAGTTATAAGGTATCCTTCATGTTGATGGGCAAGAATAGAATGACGCCGGACATAGAAACAAAGAAAGAAATTTAGATGTTTTAATGTTTGGATAAATTAAAATGAAACTGTGTTAATGTGGGCTGCATTAACGGTCTGCGGCAAAAACAAAACGTAAGGCACCTTGCGTCGAGAGACTAATCTGTGAATGACGTTCCTCGCTACTTAAACCCGAGGAATTACCGGTTGATGTAGATACATTTTTTGTGTGCAATGGAGAAGATGCAACGCTCGCTTAATTTTGCTTTTTGGCTCCCAAACCGCTTCGACCGCATTCTTTGTCAGTGAGGTTTAGGTACACTGCAGCGTTTATTTGTTTTTTACTCTTAATCTGACCATTGCCGAAATATTAGCTAACATGTCTGTTTTTTAATTTTTTTTCTCTTTCAGTTCTTTGACCCTTAATTCTTTGCGTTAGGGGGTTTATTTTCTGATTGTGTCAGTGAAGTGGCGGTGGTAATGTGTGCCATGCAAGCGTTTTGCTTCAATAATGCTTTAGGTGTTGCTATTTTCGATTGCGCATGCCAGCCGTAGCCACCGCCCCTTCTTAGTTGTTATGTTCCTTTATTATTAATCATTCCTCTCTATATTTTTCGTGTGTTTTTTGGCGCGCAATTTTATTGTGACGGGATATTTAAACCGAAGAAAAAATGTAACTACCTTCATGATAAATAGAATTATTCAAATTTTGCCGCGATGGTGTTTTTCTATAAACTGTTTTTGTTGATGATTTGTCTCACACAGCTTTCGGGTAGCACTGCTACACGTCATTCCTGCCTCTTGTCATTCTGTTGCGCACAGCGCATTCAGTATGAACCTGTAAAGACTAAGGAAGCTCACGTCTCATCTCCTTGAAATATATGTAAGGCTCCCTACGCGCATAGCAGCGAAGTTTCAAAGCACCATATTCATACGAGCACAACAATGTCGTCGTCGTCTGAGTCACTGAAGGAGTCGTCGCCCAACTGCGCCTCCAGGATTCTTTCGGCTTTCCGCACCATCAGAAGAACGAAAATCTTCTTGATGAGGCTCACCTTCCTTCGGCTTGACTGCATCTCGTTCAGCTTCCTGCAGGAAACAGCCAGGACTTGTCGGGCGTCAGCGTCCATGGCTCGGAAAAAGGCGGTACGCTGGAGCAGAAAACACACTCAGCGCAAATACCCTTGCTTTGACCAGGAATGAATGACGATATGTGAATGAGCCCCCTTTTCTCAGTATGTACGATGGTAAGGATGTTTCAGAGGAGGCTAACTGATTCTGTGCAATAGCACAAGCCCTGCGAAAGCACGAGAGATAAGAATTTGAAACTTAGCGGTCTGTTAACGATAAAAGTGGAACACACTTCCTTCCAGGGAAGGTTTTTACTCTTTCCCGATAAGATAAACTGTCTCATTGAAAACTGTATGACAGCTAGTTTTAGACAGCTCCTTCTCGGGGTACCCTGCGAGTGTACAATATTTTTGCTGCCACCTGACGGCTGTGAAATAAGATTATGTGTGGAGGGTCTTTTGGAAATATCCATCAACTGAAATCACGAGAACATAAACTGCATTTGCTTATCAAGTTATAAGGTATCCTTCATGTTGATGGGCAAGAATAGAATGACGCCGTTCATAGAAACAAAGAAAGAAATTTAGATGTTTTAATGTTTGGATAAATTAAAATGAAACTGTGTTAATGTGGGCTGCATTAACGGTCTGCGGCAAAAACAAAACGTAAGGCACCTTGCGTCGAGAGACTAATCTGTGAATGACGTTCCTCGCTACTTAAACCCGAGGAATTACCGGTTGATGTAGATACATTTTTTGTGTGCAATGGAGAAGATGCAACGCTCGCTTAATTTTGCTTTTTGGCTCCCAAACCGCTTCGACCGCATTCTTTGTCAGTGAGGTTTAGGTACACTGCAGCGTTTATTTGTTTTTTACTCTTAATCTGACCATTGCCGAAATATTAGCTAACATGTCTGTTTTTTAATTTTTTTTCTCTTTCAGTTCTTTGACCCTTAATTCTTTGCGTTAGGGGGTTTATTTTCTGATTGTGTCAGTGAAGTGGCGGTGGTAATGTGTGCCATGCAAGCGTTTTGCTTCAATACTGCTTTAGGTGTTGCTATTTTCGAATGCGCATGCCAGCCGTAGCCACCGCCCCTTCTTAGTTGTTATGTTCCTTTATTATTAACCATTCCTCTCTATTTTGTTCGTGTGTTTTTTCGCGCGCTATTTCATTGTGACGGGATATTTAAACCGAAGAAAAAATGTAACTACCTTCATGATAAATAGAATTATTCAAATTTTGCCGCGATGGTGTTTTCCTATAAACTGTTTTTGTTGATGATTTGTCTCACACAGCTTTCGGGTAGCACTGCTACACGTCATTCCTGCCTCTTGTCATTCTGTTCCGCACAGCGCATTCAGTATGAACCTGTAAAGACTAAGGAAGCTCACGTCTCATCTCCCTGAAATATATGTAAGGCTCCCTACGCGCATAGCAGCGAAGTTTCAAAGCACCATATTCATACGAGCACAACAATGTCGTCGTCGTCTGAGTCACTGAAGGAGTCGTCGCCCAACTGCGCCTCCAGGATTCTTTCGGCTTTCCGCACCATCAGAAGAACGAAAATCTTCTTGATGAGGCTCACCTTCCTTCGGCTTGACTGCATCTCGTTCAGCTTCCTGCAGGAAACCGCCAGGACTTGTCGGGCGTCAGCGTCCATGGCTCGGAAAAAGGCGGTACGCTGGAGCAGAAAACACACTCAGCGCAAATACCCGTGCTTTGACCAGGAATGAATGACGATATGTGAATGAGCCCCCTTTTCTCTGTATGTACGAGGGTAAGGATGTTTCAGAGGAGGCTAACTGATTCTGTGCAATAGCACAAGCCCTGCGAAAGCACGAGAGATAAGAATTTGAATCTTCGCGGTCTGTTAACACACTTCCTTCCAGGGAAGGTTTTTACTCTTTCCCGATAAGATAAACTGTCTCATTGAAAACTGTATGACAGCTAGTTTTAGACAGCTCCTTCTCGGGGTACCCTGCGAGTGTACAATAATTTGCTGCCACCTGACGGCTGTGAAGTAAGATTATGAGTGGAGGGTCTTTTGGAAATATCCATCAACTGAAATCACGAGAACATAAACTGCATTTGCTTATCAAGTTATAAGGTATCCTTCATGTTGATGGGCAAGAATAGAATGACGCCGGACATAGAAACAAAGAAAGAAATTTAGATGTTTTAATGTTTGGATAAATTAAAATGAAACTGTGTTAATGTGGGCTGCATTAACGGTCTGCGGCAAAAACAAAACGTAAGGCACCTTGCGTCGAGAGACTAATCTGTGAATGACGTTCCTCGCTACTTAAACCCGAGGAATTACCGGTTGATGTAGATACATTTTTTGTGTGCAATGGAGAAGATGCAACGCTCGCTTAATTTTGCTTTTTGGCTCCCAAACCGCTTCGACCGCATTCTTTGTCAGTGAGGTTTAGGTACACTGCAGCGTTTATTTGTTTTTTACTCTTAATCTGACCATTGCCGAAATATTAGCTAACATGTCTGTTTTTTAATTTTTTTTCTCTTTCAGTTCTTTGACCCTTAATTCTTTGCGTTAGGGGGTTTATTTTCTGATTGTGTCAGTGAAGTGGCGGTGGTAATGTGTGCCATGCAAGCGTTTTGCTTCAATAATGCTTTAGGTGTTGCTATTTTCGATTGCGCATGCCAGCCGTAGCCACCGCCCCTTCTTAGTTGTTATGTTCCTTTATTATTAATCATTCCTCTCTATATTTTTCGTGTGTTTTTTGGCGCGCAATTTCATTGTGACGGGATATTTAAACCGAAGAAAAAATGTAACTACCTTCATGATAAATAGAATTATTCAAATTTTGCCGCGATGGTGTTTTTCTATAAACTGTTTTTGTTGATGATTTGTCTCACACAGCTTTCGGGTAGCACTGCTACACGTCATTCCTGCCTCTTGTCATTCTGTTGCGCACAGCGCATTCAGTATGAACCTGTAAAGACTAAGGAAGCTCACGTCTCATCTCCTTGAAATATATGTAAGGCTCCCTACGCGCATAGCAGCGAAGTTTCAAAGCACCATATTCATACGAGCACAACAATGTCGTCGTCGTCTGAGTCACTGAAGGAGTCGTCGCCCAACTGCGCCTCCAGGATTCTTTCGGCTTTCCGCACCATCAGAAGAACGAAAATCTTCTTGATGAGGCTCACCTTCCTTCGGCTTGACTGCATCTCGTTCAGCTTCCTGCAGGAAACAGCCAGGACTTGTCGGGCGTCAGCGTCCATGGCTCGGAAAAAGGCGGTACGCTGGAGCAGAAAACACACTCAGCGCAAATACCCTTGCTTTGACCAGGAATGAATGACGATATGTGAATGAGCCCCCTTTTCTCAGTATGTACGATGGTAAGGATGTTTCAGAGGAGGCTAACTGATTCTGTGCAATAGCACAAGCCCTGCGAAAGCACGAGAGATAAGAATTTGAAACTTAGCGGTCTGTTAACGATAAAAGTGGAACACACTTCCTTCCAGGGAAGGTTTTTACTCTTTCCCGATAAGATAAACTGTCTCATGGAAAACTGTATGACAGCTAGTTTTAGACAGCTCCTTCTCGGGGTACCCTGCGAGTGTACAATATTTTTGCTGCCACCTGACGGCTGTGAAATAAGATTATGTGTGGAGGGTCTTTTGGAAATATCCATCAACTGAAATCACGAGAACATAAACTGCATTTGCTTATCAAGTTATAAGGTATCCTTCATGTTGATGGGCAAGAATAGAATGACGCCGTTCATAGAAACAAAGAAAGAAATTTAGATGTTTTAATGTTTGGATAAATTAAAATGAAACTGTGTCAATGTGGGCTGCATTAACGGTCTGCGGCAAAAACAAAACGTAAGGCACCTTGCGTCGAGAGACTAATCTGTGAATGACGTTCCTCGCTACTTAAACCCGAGGAATTACCGGTTGATGTAGATACATTTTTTGTGTGCAATGGAGAAGATGCAACGCTCGCTTAATTTTGCTTTTTGGCTCCCAAACCGCTTCGACCGCATTCTTTGTCAGTGAGGTTTAGGTACACTGCAGCGTTTATTTGTTTTTTACTCTTAATCTGACCATTGCCGAAATATTAGCTAACATGTCTGTTTTTTAATTTTTTTTCTCTTTCAGTTCTTTGACCCTTAATTCTTTGCGTTAGGGGATTTATTTTCTGATTGTGTCAGTGAAGTGGCGGTGGTAATGTGTGCCATGTAAGCGTTTTGCTTCAATACTGCTTTAGGTGTTGCTATTTTCGAATGCGCCTGCCAGCCGTAGCCACCGCCCTTCCTCAGTTGTTATGTTCCTTTATTATTAACCCTTGCTCTCTATTTTGTTCGTGCGTTTTTTCGCGCGCAATTTTATTGTGACGGGATATTTAAACCGAAGAAAAAATGTAACTACCTTCATGATAAATAGAATTATTCAAATTTTGCCGCCATGGTGTTTTTCTATAAACTGTTTTTGTTGATGATTTGTCTCACACAGCTTTCGGGTAGCACTGCTACACGTCATTCCTGCCTCTTGTCATTCTGTTCCGCACAGCGCATTCAGTATGAACCTGTAAAGACTAAGGAAGCTCACGTCTCATCTCCCTTGAAATATATGTAAGGCTCCCTACGCGCATAGCAGCGAAGTTTCAAAGCACCATATTCATACGAGCACAACAATGTCGTCGTCGTCTGAGTCACTGAAGGAGTCGTCGCCCAACTGCGCCTCCAGGATTCTTTCGGCTTTCCGCACCATCAGAAGAACGAAAATCTTCTTGATGAGGCTCACCTTCCTTCGGCTTGACTGCATCTCGTTCAGCTTCCTGCAGGAAACCGCCAGGACTTGTCGGGCGTCAGCGTCCATGGCTCGGAAAAAGGCGGTACGCTGGAGCAGAAAACACACTCAGCGCAAATACCCTTGCTTTGACCAGGAATGAATGACGATATGTGAATGAGCCCCCTTTTCTCAGTATGTACGAGGGTAAGGATGTTTCAGAGGAGGCTAACTGATTCTGTGCAATAGCACAAGCCCTGCGAAAGCACGAGAGATAAGAATTTGAATCTTCGCGGTCTGTTAACACACTTCCTTCCAGGGAAGGTTTTTACTCTTTCCCGATAAGATAAACTGTCTCATTGAAAACTGTATGACAGCTAGTTTTAGACAGCTCCTTCTCGGGGTACCCTGCGAGTGTACAATAATTTGCTGCCACCTGACGGCTGTGAAGTAAGATTATGAGTGGAGGGTCTTTTGGAAATATCCATCAACTGAAATCACGAGAACATAAACTGCATTTGCTGATCAAGTTATAAGGTATCCTTCATGTTGATGGGCAAGAATAGAATGACGCCGGACATAGAAACAAAGAAAGAAATTTAGATGTTTTAATGTTTGGATAAATTAAAATGAAACTGTGTTAATGTGGGCTGCATTAACGGTCTGCGGCAAAAACAAAACGTAAGGCACCTTGCGTCGAGAGACTAATCTGTGAATGACGTTCCTCGCTACTTAAACCCGAGGAATTACCGGTTGATGTAGATACATTTTTTGTGTGCAATGGAGAAGATGCAACGCTCGCTTAATTTTGCTTTTTGGCTCCCAAACCGCTTCGACCGCATTCTTTGTCAGTGAGGTTTAGGTACACTGCAGCGTTTATTTGTTTTTTACTCTTAATCTGACCATTGCCGAAATATTAGCTAACATGTCTGTTTTTTAATTTTTTTTCTCTTTCAGTTCTTTGACCCTTAATTCTTTGCGTTAGGGGGTTTATTTTCTGATTGTGTCAGTGAAGTGGCGGTGGTAATGTGTGCCATGTCAAGCGTTTTGCTTCAATAATGCTTTAGGTGTTGCTATTTTCGATTGCGCATGCCAGCCGTAGCCACCGCCCCTTCTTAGTTGTTATGTTCCTTTATTATTAATCATTCCTCTCTATATTTGTTCGTGTGTTTTTTGGCGCGCAATTTTATTGTGACGGGATATTTAAACCGAAGAAAAAATGTAACTACCTTCATGATAAATAGAATTATTCAAATTTTGCCGCGATGGTGTTTTTCTATAAACTGTTTTTGTTGATGATTTGTCTCACACAGCTTTCGGGTAGCACTGCTACACGTCATTCCTGCCTCTTGTCATTCTGTTGCGCACAGCGCATTCAGTATGAACCTGTAAAGACTAAGGAAGCTCACGTCTCATCTCCTTGAAATATATGTAAGGCTCCCTACGCGCATAGCAGCGAAGTTTCAAAGCACCATATTCATACGAGCACAACAATGTCGTCGTCGTCTGAGTCACTGAAGGAGTCGTCGCCCAACTGCGCCTCCAGGATTCTTTCGGCTTTCCGCACCATCAGAAGAACGAAAATCTTCTTGATGAGGCTCACCTTCCTTCGGCTTGACTGCATCTCGTTCAGCTTCCTGCAGGAAACAGCCAGGACTTGTCGGGCGTCAGCGTCCATGGCTCGGAAAAAGGCGGTACGCTGGAGCAGAAAACACACTCAGCGCAAATACCCTTGCTTTGACCAGGAATGAATGACGATATGTGAATGAGCCCCCTTTTCTCAGTATGTACGATGGTAAGGATGTTTCAGAGGAGGCTAACTGATTCTGTGCAATAGCACAAGCCCTGCGAAAGCACGAGAGATAAGAATTTGAAACTTAGCGGTCTGTTAACGATAAAAGTGGAACACACTTCCTTCCAGGGAAGGTTTTTACTCTTTCCCGATAAGATAAACTGTCTCATGGAAAACTGTATGACAGCTAGTTTTAGACAGCTCCTTCTCGGGGTACCCTGCGAGTGTACAATATTTTTGCTGCCACCTGACGGCTGTGAAATAAGATTATGTGTGGAGGGTCTTTTGGAAATATCCATCAACTGAAATCACGAGAACATAAACTGCATTTGCTTATCAAGTTATAAGGTATCCTTCATGTTGATGGGCAAGAATAGAATGACGCCGTTCATAGAAACAAAGAAAGAAATTTAGATGTTTTAATGTTTGGATAAATTAAAATGAAACTGTGTCAATGTGGGCTGCATTAACGGTCTGCGGCAAAAACAAAACGTAAGGCACCTTGCGTCGAGAGACTAATCTGTGAATGACGTTCCTCGCTACTTAAACCCGAGGAATTACCGGTTGATGTAGATACATTTTTTGTGTGCAATGGAGAAGATGCAACGCTCGCTTAATTTTGCTTTTTGGCTCCCAAACCGCTTCGACCGCATTCTTTGTCAGTGAGGTTTAGGTACACTGCAGCGTTTATTTGTTTTTTACTCTTAATCTGACCATTGCCGAAATATTAGCTAACATGTCTGTTTTTTAATTTTTTTTCTCTTTCAGTTCTTTGACCCTCAATTCTTTGCGTTAGGGGATTTATTTTCTGATTGTGTCAGTGAAGTGGCGGTGGTAATGTGTGCTATGTAAGCGTTTTGCTTCAATACTGCTTTAGGTGTTGCTATTTTCGAATGCGCCTGCCAGCCGTAGCCACCGCCCTTCCTCAGTTGTTATGTTCCTTTATTATTAACCCTTGCTCTCTATTTGGTTCGTGCGTTTTTTCGCGCGCAATTTTATTGTGACGGGATATTTAAACCGAAGAAAAAATGTAACTACCTTCATGATAAATAGAATTATTCAAATTTTGCCGCCATGGTGTTTTTCTATAAACTGTTTTTGTTGATGATTTGTCTCACACAGCTTTCGGGTAGCACTGCTACACGTCATTCCTGCCTCTTGTCATTCTGTTCCGCACAGCGCATTCAGTATGGACCTATAAAGACTAAGGAAATTGTCGTCTCATCCCCTTTAAATATTTCTTAGGCTCCCGACGCGCATGGCAGCGAAGTTTCAAAGCACCATATTCATACGAGCACAACAATGTCGTCGTCGTCTGAGTCACTGAAGGAGTCGTCGCCCAACTGCGCCTCCAGGATTCTTTCGGCTTTCCGCACCATCAGAAGAACGAAAATCTTCTTGATGAGGCTCACCTTCCTTCGGCTTGACTGCATCTCGTTCAGCTTCCTGCAGGAAACCGCCAGGACTTGTCGGGCGTCAGCGTCCATGGCTCGGAAAAAGGCGGTACGCTGGAGCAGAAAACACACTCAGCGCAAATACCCGTGCTTTGACCAGGAATGAATGACGATATGTGAATGAGCCCCCTTTTCTCTGTATGTACGAGGGTAAGGATGTTTCAGAGGAGGCTAACTGATTCTGTGCAATAGCACAAGCCCTGCGAAAGCACGAGAGATAAGAATTTGAATCTTCGCGGTCTGTTAACACACTTCCTTCCAGGGAAGGTTTTTACTCTTTCCCGATAAGATAAACTGTCTCATTGAAAACTGTATGACAGCTAGTTTTAGACAGCTCCTTCTCGGGGTACCCTGCGAGTGTACAATAATTTGCTGCCACCTGATGGCTGTGAAGTAAGATTATGAGTGGAGGGTCTTTTGGAAATATCCATCAACTGAAATCACGAGAACATAAACTGCATTTGCTGATCAAGTTATAAGGTATCCTTCATGTTGATGGGCAAGAATAGAATGACGCCGGACATAGAAACAAAGAAAGAAATTTAGATGTTTTAATGTTTGGATAAATTAAAATGAAACTGTGTTAATGTGGGCTGCATTAACGGTCTGCGGCAAAAACAAAACGTAAGGCACCTTGCGTCGAGAGACTAATCTGTGAATGACGTTCCTCGCTACTTAAACCCGAGGAATTACCGGTTGATGTAGATACATTTTTTGTGTGCAATGGAGAAGATGCAACGCTCGCTTAATTTTGCTTTTTGGCTCCCAAACCGCTTCGACCGCATTCTTTGTCAGTGAGGTTTAGGTACACTGCAGCGTTTATTTGTTTTTTACTCTTAATCTGACCATTGCCGAAATATTAGCTAACATGTCTGTTTTTTATTTTTTTTCTCTTTCAGTTCTTTGACCCTTAATTCTTTGCGTTAGGGGGTTTATTTTCTGATTGTGTCAGTGAAGTGGCGGTGGTAATGTGTGCCATGCAAGCGTTTTGCTTCAATAATGCTTTAGGTGTTGCTATTTTCGATTGCGCATGCCAGCCGTAGCCACCGCCCCTTCTTAGTTGTTATGTTCCTTTATTATTAATCATTCCTCTCTATTTTGTTCGCGTGTTTTTTCGCGCGCTATTTCATTGTGACGGGATATTTAAACCAAAGAAAAAATGTAACCACCTTCATGATAAATAGCATTATTCAAATTTTGCCGCGATGGTGTTTTCCTATAAACTGTTTTTGTTGATGATTTGTCTCACACAGCTTTCGGGTAGCACTGCTACACGTCATTCCTGCCTCTTGTCATTCTGTTGCGCACAGCGCATTCAGTATGAACCTGTAAAGACTAAGGAAGCTCACGTCTCATCTCCTTGAAATATATGTAAGGCTCCCTACGCGCATAGCAGCGAAGTTTCAAAGCACCATATTCATACGAGCACAACAATGTCGTCGTCGTCTGAGTCACTGAAGGAGTCGTCGCCCAACTGCGCCTCCAGGATTCTTTCGGCTTTCCGCACCATCAGAAGAACGAAAATCTTCTTGATGAGGCTCACCTTCCTTCGGCTTGACTGCATCTCGTTCAGCTTCCTGCAGGAAACAGCCAGGACTTGTCGGGCGTCAGCGTCCATGGCTCGGAAAAAGGCGGTACGCTGGAGCAGAAAACACACTCAGCGCAAATACCCTTGCTTTGACCAGGAATGAATGACGATATGTGAATGAGCCCCCTTTTCTCAGTATGTACGATGGTAAGGATGTTTCAGAGGAGGCTAACTGATTCTGTGCAATAGCACAAGCCCTGCGAAAGCACGAGAGATAAGAATTTGAAACTTAGCGGTCTGTTAACGATAAAAGTGGAACACACTTCCTTCCAGGGAAGGTTTTTACTCTTTCCCGATAAGATAAACTGTCTCATGGAAAACTGTATGACAGCTAGTTTTAGACAGCTCCTTCTCGGGGTACCCTGCGAGTGTACAATATTTTTGCTGCCACCTGACGGCTGTGAAATAAGATTATGTGTGGAGGGTCTTTTGGAAATATCCATCAACTGAAATCACGAGAACATAAACTGCATTTGCTTATCAAGTTATAAGGTATCCTTCATGTTGATGGGCAAGAATAGAATGACGCCGTTCATAGAAACAAAGAAAGAAATTTAGATGTTTTAATGTTTGGATAAATTAAAATGAAACTGTGTCAATGTGGGCTGCATTAACGGTCTGCGGCAAAAACAAAACGTAAGGCACCTTGCGTCGAGAGACTAATCTGTGAATGACGTTCCTCGCTACTTAAACCCGAGGAATTACCGGTTGATGTAGATACATTTTTTGTGTGCAATGGAGAAGATGCAACGCTCGCTTAATTTTGCTTTTTGGCTCCCAAACCGCTTCGACCGCATTCTTTGTCAGTGAGGTTTAGGTACACTGCAGCGTTTATTTGTTTTTTACTCTTAATCTGACCATTGCCGAAATATTAGCTAACATGTCTGTTTTTTAATTTTTTTTCTCTTTCAGTTCTTTGACCCTCAATTCTTTGCGTTAGGGGATTTATTTTCTGATTGTGTCAGTGAAGTGGCGGTGGTAATGTGTGCTATGTAAGCGTTTTGCTTCAATACTGCTTTAGGTGTTGCTATTTTCGAATGCGCCTGCCAGCCGTAGCCACCGCCCTTCCTCAGTTGTTATGTTCCTTTATTATTAACCCTTGCTCTCTATGTTGTTCGTGCGTTTTTTCGCGCGCAATTTTATTGTGACGGGATATTTAAACCGAAGAAAAAATGTAACTACCTTCATGATAAATAGAATTATTCAAATTTTGCCGCCATGGTGTTTTTCTATAAACTGTTTTTGTTGATGATTTGTCTCACACAGCTTTCGGGTAGCACTGCTACACGTCATTCCTGCCTCTTGTCATTCTGTTGCGCACAGCGCATTCAGTATGAACCTGTAAAGACTAAGGAAGCTCACGTCTCATCTCCTTGAAATATATGTAAGGCTCCCTACGCGCATAGCAGCGAAGTTTCAAAGCACCATATTCATACGAGCACAACAATGTCGTCGTCGTCTGAGTCACTGAAGGAGTCGTCGCCCAACTGCGCCTCCAGGATTCTTTCGGCTTTCCGCACCATCAGAAGAACGAAAATCTTCTTGATGAGGCTCACCTTCCTTCGGCTTGACTGCATCTCGTTCAGCTTCCTGCAGGAAACAGCCAGGACTTGTCGGGCGTCAGCGTCCATGGCTCGGAAAAAGGCGGTACGCTGGAGCAGAAAACACACTCAGCGCAAATACCCTTGCTTTGACCAGGAATGAATGACGATATGTGAATGAGCCCCCTTTTCTCAGTATGTACGAGGGTAAGGATGTTTAAGAGGAGGCTAACTGATTCAGTGCAATAGCACAGGCCCTGCGAAAGCACGAGAGATAAGAATTTGAATCTTCGCGGTCTGTTAACACACTTCCTTCCAGGGAAGGTTTTTACCCTTTCCCGATAAGATAAACTGTCTCATTGAAAACTGTATGACAGCTAGTTTTAGACAGCTCCTTCTCGGGGTACCCTGCGAGTGTACAATAATTTGCTGCCACCTGACGGCTGTGAAATAAGATTATGTGTGGAGGGGCTTTTGGAAATATCCATCAACTGAAATCACGAGAACATAAACTGCATTTGCTTATCAAGTTATAAGGTATCCTTCATGTTGATGGGCAAGAATAGAATGACGCCGGTCATAGAAACAAAGAATGAAATTTAGATGTTTTAATGTTTAGATAAATTAAAATGAAACTGTGTTGATGTGGGCTGCATTAACGGTCTGCGGCAAAAACAAAACGTAAGGCACCTTGCGTCGAGAGACTAATCTGTGAATGGCGTTACCTCGCTACTTAAACCGGAGGAATTACGGGTCGATGTAGATACATTTTTTGTGTGCATTGGAGAAGACGCAACGCTCGCTTAATTTTGCTTTTTGGCTCCCAAACCTCTTCGACCGCATTATTTTTCAATGAGGTTTAGGTACACGACAGCGTTTATTTGTTATTTACTCTTAATCTCACCATTGGCGAACTATTAACTAACATGTCTGTTTTTTAACTTTTTCTCTTTCAGTTCTTTTACCCTTAATTCTTTGCGTTAGGGGATTTATTTTCTGATTGTGTCAGTGAAGTGGCGGTGGTAATCTGTGCTATGTAAGCGTTTTGCTTCAATACAGCTTTAGGTGTTGCTATTTTCGAATGCGCATGCCAGCCATAGCCACCGCGCTTCCTCAGTTGTTATCTTCCTTTATTATTAACCATTGCTCTCTATTTTGTTCGTGCGTTTTTTCGCACGCTATTTCATTGTGACGGGATAGTTAAACCAAAGAAAAAATGTAACCACCTTCATGATAAACAGAATTATTTAAATTTTGCCGCGATGGTGTTTTCCTATAAACTGTTTTTGTTGATGATTTGTCTCACACAGCTTTCGGGTAGCACTGCTACACGTCATTCCTGCCTCTTGTCATTCTGTTGCGCACAGCGCATTCAGTATGAACCTGTAAAGACTAAGGAAGCTCACGTCTCATCTCCTTGAAATATATGTAAGGCTCCCTACGCGCATAGCAGCGAAGTTTCAAAGCACCATATTCATACGAGCACAACAATGTCGTCGTCGTCTGAGTCACTGAAGGAGTCGTCGCCCAACGGCGCCTCCAGGATTCTTTCGGCTTTCCGCACCATCAGAAGAGCGAAAATCTTCTTGATGAGGCTCACCTTCCTTCGGCTTGACTGCATCTCGTTCAGCTTCCTGCAGGAAACAGCCAGGACTTGTCGGGCGTCAGCGTCCATGGCTCGGAAAAAGGCGGTACGCTGGAGCAGAAAACACACTCAGCGCAAATACCCTTGCTTTGACCAGGAATGAATGACGATATGTGAATGAGCCCCCTTTTCTCAGTATGTACGAGGGTAAGGATGTTTAAGAGGAGGCTAACTGATTCTGTGCAATAGCACAAGCCCTGCGAAAGCACGAGAGATAAGAATTTGAATCTTCACGGTCTGTTAACACACTTCCTTCCAGGGAAGGTTTTTACCCTTTCCCGATAAGATAAACTGTCTCATTGAAAACTGTATGACAGCTAGTTTTAGACAGCTCCTTCTCGGGGTACCCTGCGAGTGTACAATAATTTGCTGCCACCTGACGGCTGTGAAATAAGATTATGAGTGGAGGGTCTTTTGGAAATATCCATCAACTGAAATCACGAGAACATAAACTGCATTTGCTTATCAAGTTATAAGGTATCCTTCATGTTGATGGGCAAGAATAGAATGACGCCGGACATAGAAACAAAGAAAGAAATTTAGATGTTTTAATGTTTGGATAAATTAAAATGAAACTGTATTAATGTGGGCTGCATTAACGGTCTGCGGCAAAAACAAAACGTAAGGCACCTTGCGTCGAGAGACTAATCTGTGAATGACGTTCCTCGCTACTTAAACCCGAGGAATTACCGGTTGATGTAGATACATTTTTTGTGTGCAATAGAGAAGATGCAACGCTCGCTTAATTTTGCTTTTTGGCTCCCAAACCGCTTCGACCGCATTCTCTGTCAGTGAGGTTTAGGTACACTGCAGCGTTTATTTGTTTTTTACTCTTAATCTGACCATTGCCGAAATATTAGCTAACATGTCTGTTTTTTAATTTTTTTTCTCTTTCAGTTCTTTGACCCTTAATTATTTGCGTTAGGGGGTTTATTTCCTGATTGTGTCAGTGAAGTGGCGGTGGTAATGTGTGCCATGCAAGCGTTTTGCTTCAATAATGCTTTAGGTGTTGCTATTTTCGAATGCGCATGCCAGCCGTAGCCACCGCCCCTTCTTAGTTGTTATGTTCCTTTATTATTAATCATTCCTCTCTATTTTTTTCGTGTGTGTTTTGGCGCGCAATTTCATCGTGACGGGATATTTAAACCGAAGAAAAAATGTACCTACCTTCATGATAAATAGAATTATTCAAATTTTGCCGCGATGGTGTTTTTCTATAAACTGTTTTTGTTGATGATTTGTCTCACACAGCCTTCGGGTAGCACTGCTACACGTCATTCCTGCCTCTTGTCATTCTGTTGCGCACAGCGCATTCAGTATGAACCTGTAAAGACTAAGGAAGCTCACGTCTCATCTCCTTGAAATATATGTAAGGCTCCCTACGCGCATAGCAGCGAAGTTTCAAAGCACCATTATCATACGAGCACAACAATGTCGTCGTCGTCTGAGTCACTGAAGGAGTCGTCGCCCAACTGCGCCTCCAGGATTCTTCCGGCTTTCCGCACCATCAGAAGAACGAAAATCTTCTTGATGAAGCTCACCTTCCTTCGGCTTGACTGCATCTCGTTCAGCTTCCTGCAGGAAACAGCCAGGTCTTGTCGGGCGTCAGCGTCCATGGCTCGGAAAAACGCGGTACGCATGAGCTGAAAACACACTCAGCGCAAATACCCTTGCTTTGACCAGGAATGAAAGACGATATGTGAATGAGCCCCCTTTTCTCAGTATGTACGATGGTAAGGATGTTTCAGAGGAGGCTAACTGATTCTGTGCAATAGCACAAGCCCTGCGAAAGACCGAGAGATAAGAATTTGAAACTTAGCGGTCTGTTAACGATAAAAGTGGAACACACTTCCTTCCAGGGAAGGTTTTTACTCTTTCCCGATAAGATAAACTGTCTCATGGAAAACTGTATGACAGCTAGTTTTAGACAGCTCCTTCTCGGGGTACCCTGCGAGTGTACAATATTTATGCTGCCACCTGACGGCTGTGAAATAAGATTATGTGTGGAGCGTCTTTTGGAAATATCCATCAACTGAAATCCCGAGAACATAAACTGCATTTGCTTATCAAGTTATAAGGTATCCTTCATGTTGATGGGCAAGAATAGAATGACGCCGTTCATAGAAACAAAGAAAGAAATTTAAATGTTTTAATGTTTAGATAAATTAAAATGAAACTGTGCTAATGTGGGCTGCATTAACGGTCTGCGGCAAAAACAAAACGTAAGGCACCTTGCGTCGAGAGACTAATCTGTGAATGACGTTACCTCGCTACTTAAACCCGAGGAATTACCGGTCGATGTAGATACATTTTTTGTGTGCATTGGAGAAGACGCAACGCTCGCTTAACTTTGCTTTTTGGCTCCCAAACCTTTTCGACCGCATTCTTTGTCAGTGAGGTTTAGGTACACTACAGCGTTTATTTGTTTTTTACTCTTAATCTGACCATTGCCGAAATATTAGCTAACATGTCTGTTTTTAATTTTCTTTCTCTTTCAGTTCTTTTACCCATAATTCTTTGGATTAGGGGGTTTATTTTCTGATTGTGTCAGTGAAGTGGCGGTGGTAATGTGTGCCATGCAAGCGTTTTGCTTCAATAATGCTTTAGATGTTGCTATTTTCGAATGCGCATGCCAGCCGTAGCCACCGCCCCTTCTTAGTTGTTATGTTCCTTTAATATTAACCATTCATTTCTATTTTGTTCGTGTGTTTTTTCGAGCGCTATTTCATTGTGACGGGATATTTAAACCGAAGAAAAAATGTAACCACCTTCATGATAAATAGAATTATTCAAATTTTGCCGCGATGGTGTTTTCCTATAAACTGTTTTTGTTGATGATTTGTCTCACACAGCTTTCGGGTAGCACTGTTACACGTCATTCCTGCCTCTTGTTATTCTGTTCCGCACAGCGCATTCAGTATGGACCTATAAAGACTAAGGAGATTGTCGTCTCATCCCCTTTAAATATTTCTTAGGCTCCCCACGCGCATGGCAGCGAAGTTTCAAAGCACCATATTCATACGAGCACAACAATGTCATCGTCGTCTGAGTCACTGAAGGAGTCGTCGCCCAACTGCGTCTCCAGGATTCTTGCAGCTTTCCGCACCATCAGAAGAACGAAAATCTTCTTGATGAAGCTCACCTTCCTTCGGCTTGACTGCATCTCGTTCAGCTTCCTGCAGGAAACAGCCAGGTCTTGTCGGGCGTCAGCGTCCATGGCTCGGAAAAAGGCGGTACGCATGAGCTGAAAACACACTCAGCGCAAATACCCTTGCTTTCACCAGGAATGAATGAAGATATGTGATTGAGCCCCCTTTTCTCAGTATGTACCAGTGTAAGGATGTTTCAGAGGAGGCTAACTGATTCTGTGCAATAGCACAAGCCCTGCGAAAGCACGAGAGATATGAATTTGAAACTTAGCGGTCTGTTAACGATAAAAGTGGAACACACTTCCTTACAGGGAAGGTTTTTACTCTTTCCCGATAAGATAAACTGTCTCATGGAAAACTGTATGACAGCTAGTTTTAGACAGCTCCTTCTCGGGGTACCCTGCGAGTGTACAATATTTTTGCTGCCACCTGACGGCTGTGAAATAAGATTATGTGTGGAGGGTCTTTTGGAAATATCCATCAACTGAAATCACGAGAACATAAACTGCATTTGCTTATCAAGTTATAAGGTATCCTTCATGTTGATGGGCAAGAATAGAATGACGCCGGTCATAGAAACAAAGAAAGAAATTTAGATGTTTTAATGTTTAGATAAATTAAAATGAAACTGTGTTAATGTGGGCTGCATTAACGGTCTGCGGCAAAAACAAAACGTAAGGCACCTTGCGTCGAGAGACTAATCTGTGAATGGCGTTACCTCGCTACTTAAACCCGAGGAATTACGGGTCGATGTAGATACATTTTTTGTGTGCATTGGAGAAGACGCAACGCTCGCTTAATTTTGATTTTTGGCTCCCAAACCTCTTCGACCGCATTATTTTTCAATGAGGTTTAGGTACACGAAAGCGTTTATTTGTTATTTACTCTTAATCTGACCATTGGCGAAACATTAGCTAACATGTCTGTTTTTTAACTTTTTCTCTTTCAGTTCTTTTACCCTTAATTCTTTGCGTTAGGGGATTTATTTTCTGATTGTGTCAGTGAAGTTGCGGTGGTAATGTGTGCTATGTAAGCGTTTTGCTTCAATACTGCTTTAGGTGTTGCTATTTTCGAATGCGCATGCCAGCCGTAGCCACCGCCCTTCCTCAGTTGTTATGTTCCTTTATTATTAACCCTTGCTCTCTATTTTGTTCGTGCGTTTTTTCGCGCGCTAATTTATTGTGACGGGATAGTTAAACCAAAGAAAAAATGTAACCACCTTCATGATAAATAGAATTATTCAAATTTTGCCGCGATGGTGTTTTCCTAAAAACTGTTTTTGTTGATGATTTGTCTCACACAGCTTTCGGGTAGCACTGCTACACGTCATTCCTGCCTCTTGTCATTCTGTTGCGCACAGCGCATTCAGTATGAACCTGTAAAGACTAAGGAAGCTCACGTCTCATCTCCCTGAAATATTTGTAAGGCTCCCGACGCGCATAGCAGCGAAGTTTCAAAGCACCATATTCATACGAGCACAGCAATGTCGTCGTCGTCTGAGTCACTGAAGGAGTCGTCGCCCAACTGCGCCGCCAGGATTTTTTCGGCTTTCCGCACCATCAGAAGAACGATAATCTTCTTGATGAGGCTCACCTTCCTTCGGCTTGACTGCATCTCGTTCAGCTTCCTGCAGGAAACATCCAGGACTTGTCGGGCGTCAGCGTCCATGGCTCAGAAAAAGGCGGTCCGCTGGAGCAGAAAACACACTCGCATAAATACCCTTGCTTTGACCAGGAATGAATGACGATATGTGAATGAGCCCCCTTTTCTCAGTATGTACGAGGGTAAGGATGTTTCAGAGGTGGCTAACTGATTCTGTGCAATAGCACAAGCCCTGCGAAAGCACGAGAGATAAGAAGTTGAAACTTCGCGGTCTGTTAACACACTTCCTTCCAGGGAAGGTTTTTACTCTTTCCCGATAAGATAAACTGTCTCATTGAAAACTGTATGACAGCTAGTTTTAGACAGCTCCTTCTCGGGGTACCCTGCGAGTGTACAATAATTTGCTGCCACCTGACGGCTGTGAAATAAGATTATGAGTGGAGGGTCTTTTGGAAATATCCATCAACTGAAATCACGAGAACATAAACTGCATTTGCATATCAAGTTATAAGGTATCCTTCATGTTGATGGGCAAGAATAGAATGACGCCGGACATAGAAACAAAGAAAGAAATTTAGATGTTTTAATGTTTGGATAAATTAAAATGAAACTGTGTTAATGTGGGCTGCATTAACGGTCTGCGGCAAAAACAAAACGTAAGGCACCTTGCGTCGAGAGACTAATCTGTGAATGACGTTCCTCGCTACTTAAACCCGAGGAATTACCGGTTGATGTAGATACATTTTTTGTGTGCAATGGAGAAGATGCAACGCTCGCTTAACTTTGCTTTTTGGCTCCCAAACCGCTTCGACCGCATTCTTTGTCAGGGAGGTTTAGGTACACTACAGCGTTTATTTGTTTTTTACTCTTAATCTGACCATTGCCGAAATATTAGCTAACATGTCTGTTTTTAATTTTCTTTCTCTTTCAGTTCTTTTACCCATAATTCTTTGGATTAGGGGGTTTATTTTATGATTGTGTCAGTGAAGTGGCGGTGGTAATGTGTGCCATGCAAGCGTTTTGCTTCAATATTGCTTTAGGTGTTGCTATTTTCGAATGCGCATGCCAGCCGTAGCCACCGCCCCATCTTAGTTGTTATGTTCTTTTATTATTAACCATCCCTCTTCATTTTGTTCAGGTGTTTTTTGGCGCGCAATTTCATTGTGACGGGATATTTAAACCGAAGAAAAAATGTAACTACCTTCATGATAAATAGAATTATTCAAATTTTGCCGCGATGGTGTTTTTCTATAAACTGTTTTTGTTGATGATTTGTCTCACACAGCTTTCGGGTAGCACTGCTACACGTCATTCCTGCCTCTTGTCATTCTGTTCGGCACAGCGCATTCAGTATGGACCTATAAAGACTAAGGAAATTGTCGTCTCAGCCCCTTTAAATATTTCTTAGGCTCCCGACGCGCATGGCAGCGAAGTTTCAAAGCACCATATTCATACGAGCACAACAATGTCGTCGTCGTCTGAGTCACTGAAGGAGTCGTCGCCCAACTGCGCCTCCAGGATTCTTTCGGCTTTCCGCACCATCAGAAGAACGAAAATCTTCTTGATGAGGCTCACCTTCCTTCGGCTTGACTGCATCTCGTTCAGCTTCCTGCAGGAAACAGCCAGGACTTGTCGGGCGTCAGCGTCCATGGCTCGGAAAAAGGCGGTACGCTGGAGCAGAAAACACACTCAGCGCAAATACCCTTGCTTTGACCAGGAATGAATGACGATATGTGAATGAGCCCCCTTTTCTCAGTATGTACGATGGTAAGGATGTTTCAGAGGAGGCTAACTGATTCTGTGCAATAGCACAAGCCCTGTGAAAGCACGAGAGATAAGAATTTGAAACTTAGCGGTCTGTTAACGATAAAAGTAGAACACACTTCCTTCCAGGGAAGGTTTTTACTCTTTCCCGATAAGATAAACTGTCTCATGGAAAACTGTATGACAGCTAGTTTTAGACAGCTCCTTCTCGGGGTACCCTGCGAGTGTACAATATTTTTGCTGCCACCTGACGGCTGTGAAATAAGATTATGTGTGGAGGGTCTTTTGGAAATATCCATCAACTGTAATCACGAGAACATAAACTGCATTTGCTTATCAAGTTATAAGGTATCCTTCATGTTGATGGGCAAGAATAGAATGACGCCGTTCATAGAAACAAAGAAAGAAATTTAGATGTTTTATAGTTTAGATAAATTAAAATGAAACTGTGTTAATGTGGGCTGCATTAACGGTCTGCGGCAAAAACAAAACGTAAGGCACCTTGCGTCGAGAGACTAATCTGTGAATGACGTTCCTCGCTACTTAAACCCGAGGAATTACCGGTTGATGTAGATACATTTTTTGTGTGCATTGGAGAAGACGCAACGCTCGCTTAACTTTGCTTTTTGGCTCCCAAACCTTTTCGACCGCATTCTTTGTCAGGGAGGTTTAGGTACACTACAGCGTTTATTTGTTTTTTACTCTTAATCTGACCATTGCCGAAATATTAGCTAACATGTGTGTTTTTAATTTTCTTTCTCTTTCATTTATTTTACCCATAATTCTTTGGATTAGGGGGTTTATTTTCTGATTGTGTCAGTGAAGTGGCGGTGGTAATGTGTGCCATGCAAGCGTTTAGCTTCAATACTGCTTTAGGTGTTGCTATTTTCGAATGCGCATGCCAGCCGTAGCCACCGCCCCATCTTAGTTGTTATGTTCCTTTATTATTAACCATTCATCTCTATTTTGTTCGTGTGTTTTTCCGGGCGCTATTTCATTGTGACGGGATATTTAAACCGAAGAAAAAATGTAACTACCTTCATGATAAATAGAATTATTCAAATTTTGCCGCGATGGTGTTTTTCTATAAACTGTTTTTGTTGATGATTTGTCTCACACAGCTTTCGGGTAGCACTGTTACACGTCATTCCTGCCTCTTGTCATTCTGTTGCGCACAGCGCATTCAGTATGGACCTATAAAGACTAAGGAAATTGTCGTCTCATCCCCTTTAAATATTTCTTAGGCTCCCTACGCGCATAGCAGCGAAGTTTCAAAGCACCATATTCATACGAGCACAACAATGTCGTCGTCGTCTGAGTCACTGAAGGAGTCGTCGCCCAACTGCGCCTCCAGGATTCTTTCGGCTTTCCGCACCATCAGAAGAACAAAAATGTTCTTGATGAGGCTCACCTTCCTTCGGCTTGACTGCATCTCGTTCAGCTTCCTGCAGGAAACAGCCAGGACATGTCGGGCGTCAGCGTCCATGGCTCGGAAAAAGGCGGTACGCTGGAGCAGAAAACACACTCAGCGCAAATACCCTTGCTTTGACCAGGAATGAATGACGATATGTGAATGAGCCCCCTTTTCTCAGTATGTACGAGGGTAAGGATGTTTCAGAGGAGGCTAACTGATTCTGTGCAATAGCACAAGCCCTGCGAAAGCACGAGAGATAAGAATTTGAAACTTAGCGGTCTGTTAACGATAAAAGTGGAACACACTTCCTTCCAGGGAAGGTTTTTACTCTTTCCCGATAAGATAAACTGTCTCATGGAAAACTGTATGACAGCTAGTTTTAGACAGCTCCTTCTCGGGGTACCCTGCGAGTGTACAATATTTTTGCTGCCACCTGACGGCTGTGAAATAAGATTATGTGTGGAGGGTCTTTTGGAAATATCCATCAACTGAAATCACGAGAACATAAACTGCATTTGCTTATCAAGTTATAAGGTATCCTTCATGTTGATGGGCAAGAATAGAATGACGCCGTTCATAGAAACAAAGAAAGAAATTTAGATGTTTTAATGTTTAGATAAATTAAAATGTAACTGTGTTAATGTGGGCTGCATTAACGGTCTGCGGCAAAAACAAAACGTAAGGCACCTTGCGTCGAGTGACTAATCTGTGAATGACGTTACCTCGCTACTTAAACCCGAGGAATTACCGGTCGATGTAGATACATTTTTTGTGTGCATTGGAGAAGACGCAACGCTCGCTTAACTTTGCTTTTTGGCTCCCAAACCTTTTCGACCGCATTATTTGTCAGGGAGGTTTAGGTACACTACAGCGTTTATTTGTTTTTTACTCTTAATCTGACCATTGCCGAAATATTAGCTAACAAGTCTGTTTTTAATTTTCTTTCTCTTTCAGTTCTTTTACCCATAATTCTTTGGATTAGGAGGTTTATTTTCTGATTGTGTCAGTGAAGTGGCGGTGGTAATGTGTGCCATGCAAGCATTTTGCTTCAATACTGCTTTAGGTGTTGCTATTTTCGAATGCGCATGCCAGCCGTAGCCACCGCCCCATCTTAGTTGTTATGTTCCTTTATTAATAACCATTCATCTCTATTTTGTTCGTGTGTTTTTCCGGGCGCTATTTCTTTGTGACGGGATATTTAAACCGAAGAAAAAATGTAACCACCTTCATGATAAAAAGAATTATTCAAATTTTGCCGCGATGGTGTTTTCCTATAAACTGTTTTTGTTGATGATTTGTCTCACACAGCTTTCGGGTAGCACTGCTACACGTCATTCCTGCCTCTTGTTATTCTGTTCCGCACAGCGCATTCAGTACGGACCTATAAAGACTAAGAAAATTGTCGTCTCATCCCCTTTAAATATTTCTTAGGCTCCCGACGCGCATGGCAGCGAAGTTTCAAAGCACCATATTCATACGAGCACAACAATGTCGTCGTCGTCTGAGTCACTGAAGGAGTCGTCGCCCAACTGTGCCTCCAGGATTCTTTCGGCTTTCCGCACCGTCAGAAGAACGAAAATCTTCTTGATGAGGCTCACCTTCCTTCGGCTTGACTGCATCTCGTTCAGCTTCCTGCAGGAAACCGCCAGGACTTGTCGGGCGTCAGCGTCCATGGCTCGGAAAAAGGCGGTACGCTGGAGCAGAAAACACACTCAGCGCAAATACCCTTGCTTTGACCAGGAATGAATGACGATATGTGAATGAGCCCCCTTTTCTCAGTATGTACGAGGGTAAGGATGTTTCAGAGGAGGCTAACTGATTCTGTGCAATAGCACAAGCCCTGCGAAAGCACGAGAGATAAGAATTTGAATCTTCGCGGTCTGTTAACACACTTCCTTCCAAGGAAGGTTTTTACTCTTTCCCGATAAGATAAACTGTCTCATTGAAAACTGTATGACAGCTAGTTTTAGACCGCTCCTTCTCGGGGTACCCTGTGAGTGTACAATAATTTGCTGCCACCTGACGGCTGTGAAATAAGATTATGAGTGGAGGGTCTTTTGGAAATATCCATCAACTGAAATCACGAGAACATAAACTGCATTTGGTTATCAAGTTATAAGGTATCCTTCATGTTGATGGGCAAGAATAGAATGACGCCGGACATAGAAACAAAGAAAGAAATTTAGATGTTTTAATGTTTGGATAAATTAAAATGAAACTGTGTTAATGTGGGCTGCATTAACGGTCTGCGGCAAAAACAAAACGTAAGGCACCTTGCGTCGAGAGACTAATTTGTGAATGACGTTCCTCGCTACTTAAACCCGAGGAATTACCGATTGATGTAGATACATTTTTTGTGTGCAATGGAGAAGATGCAACGCTCGCTTAATTTTGCTTTTTGGCTCCCAAACCTTTTCGACCGCATTCTTTGTCAGTGAGGTTTAGGTACACTGCAGCGTTTATTTGTTTTTATTCTTAATCTGACCATTGCCGAAGTATTAGCTAACATGTCTGTTTTTTAATTTTTTTTCTCTTTCAGTTCTTTGACCCTTAATTCTTTGCGTTAGGGGGTTTATTTTCTGATTGTGTCAGTGAAGTGGCGGTGGTAATGTGTGCCATGCAAGCGTTTTGCTTCAATAATGCTTTAGGTGTTGCTATTTTCGAATGCGCATGCCAGCCGTAGCCACCGCCCCTTCTTAGTTGTTATGTTCCTTTATTATTAATCATTCCTCTCTATTTTTTTCGTGTGTTTTTTGGCGCGCAATTTCATTGTGACGGGATATTTAAACCGAAGAAAAAATGTAACTACCTTCATGATAAATAGAATTATTCAAATTTTGCCGCGATGGTGTTTTTCTATAAACTGTTTTTGTTGATGATTTGTCTCACACAGCTTTCGGGTAGCACTGCTACACGTCATTCCTGCCTCTTGTCATTCTGTTGCGCACAGCGCATTCAGTATGAACCTGTAAAGACTAAGGAAGCTCACGTCTCATCTCCTTGAAATATATGTAAGGCTCCCTACGCGCATAGCAGCGAAGTTTCAAAGCACCATATTCATACGAGCACAACAATGTCGTCGTCGTCTGAGTCACTGAAGGAGTCGTCGCCCAACTGCGCCTCCAGGATTCTTTCGGCTTTCCGCACCATCAGAAGAACGAAAATCTTCTTGATGAGGCTCACCTTCCTTCGGCTTGACTGCATCTCGTTCAGCTTCCTGCAGGAAACAGCCAGGACTTGTCGGGCGTCAGCGTCCATGGCTCGGAAAAAGGCGGTACGCTGGAGCAGAAAACACACTCAGCGCAAATACCTTTGCTTTGACCAGG